>RXON01001678.1:0-25053 GCA_009667805.1 Leptobrachium leishanense
AAAAAGGGAGGAAAAAGTGCATACATAAGTGCATATAAAAAATATAAAATATAAAATGAAAGTCTCATAAAAGTCTCGTTTTCCAGTTCACTTTGAGAGAATGGTAAAAAATATATTATTTTCCGACCGTATGTTCTGTGTTGTAGACAGAGATGGTCTGATGGAGTCTCCGCTGGGATAGTCTCGAGGTCTTGAGAGAGGTCCTGGAACAATGTCCTCACCTAGGCCCTAAGTGGACTCCAATTCCCAATGGGAAGGAGGGGGAGAGGGAAACAAAGGAAGAAAGGATGGTGCAGTACTGATTGATAAAGGGTTAAGTGTCCAATGACAAGGGAACACTTACAATATGTAGAGCCTCTTGTACCGGCTTTAGTGTGGATTGCCTTGGGCCTAGTCAAGGGTGGCCTCTGCCCTTCTTTAGTGTAGTTTCTGGGGTGGCCTTCACCTTTCCTTTAACGTTTACTCGATCGTCTCAAATACAAAGAGAAGATATCCTCATAGCGCAATATGCAGCCAATGTTAAATTCAGGGTAAGTGGTAATCAAGGCAAACTCACCGATGTTGGAGCCTTAGATTCCAGGCTCAACTTGTGGGCATATGGTACTACTTTTCCGGTGGGTACCTGCACCTCTTTCAACAGCAGATGGTCTTCTTATGGGGAGAAAGGGGAAACAGGATATGTGAAGCATACGTTGTACAGTAAAGGCTCTCAGGCGGAGGCAAATAATAAAAAAGGTTTATTAATTAAAAAGCAAAGTAATCAATTATTATCAATTAATAAACCTTTTTATTATTTGCCTCCGCCTGAGAGCCTTTACTGTACAACGTATGCTCCACATATCCTGTTTCCCCTTTCTCCCCATAAGAAGACCATCTGCTGTTGAAAGAGGTGCAGGTACCCACCGGAAAAGTAGTACCATATGCCCACAAGTTGAGCCTGGAATCTAAGGCTCCAACATCGGTGAGTTTGCCTTGATTACCACTTACCCTGAATTTAACATTGGCTGCATATTGCGCTATGAGGATATCTTCTCTTTGTATTTGAGACGATCGAGTAAACGTTAAAGGAAAGGTGAAGGCCACCCCAGAAACTACACTAAAGAAGGGCAGAGGCCACCCTTGACTAGGCCCAAGGCAATCCACACTAGAGCCGGTACAAGAGGCTCTACATATTGTAAGTGTTCCCTTGTCATTGGACACTTAACCCTTTATCAATCAGTACTGCACCATCCTTTCTTCCTTTGTTTCCCTCTCCCCCTCTTTCCCATTGGGAATTGGAGTCCACTTAGGACCTAGGTGAGGACATTGTTCCAGGACCTCTCTCAAGACCTCGAGACTATCCCAGCGGAGACTCCATCAGACCATCTCTGTCTACAACACAGAACATACGGTCGGAAAATAATATATTTTTTACCATTCTCTCAAAGTGAACTGGAAAACGAGACTTTTATGAGACTTTCATTTTATATTTTATATTTTTTATATGCACTTATGTATGCACTTTTTCCTCCCTTTTTTGCATTTGCACTTTATATGCAATTTTCTAGATTTTATAGGACACTTACCACTCATTTGCACATTGCTTATTTTGCACTTTGTGTACTATTTGTATATAGTAGGGCATTAATTGTCCTTTTGTCCAGTGCCAATACTGCACATAGTTTTTTTACCAGCACTTTAGTGGTCTTTTTTTGACCGTGCCCTGTTTTTGATTAGTTGGATTACCGCACCCAAACCGCCTCATATCAATTACTCTCAAAAGAGACTGCGCCACTAGGACCCTCTCTTCTGTTCAGCTCTAAGGGATGTTTAACCACGTTAGGGCAATGTATGAATGCATTGCCTTCGTTTTTAAACCCGGCGGGTCTGCGTCATCCTGCCGGGCTCCGCCCCCCGCGTCTCTCGTGACCGCCCAGATTCCCTTCTTCACTCGGCGCCTGGGCAGCGAGCAGCGAGGATGATGCTGCCGGGCGCTGAGAGACCACAGCGGGGTACGTAACAGTGGGTCAGTGGGAAAAGGAACTTGGGTGCCAATTCATTGACATGCAGTGGGCCAAGATCTCTATTTTGGGTCAGCAGAGTACTCGCTGCGTGGAAACCGTGGAAACCAATTACAAGCTGATGTCTGGCTGGTATCATTATCCAGTCAAATTGCATTGCATTGACCCCTCCAGGACAGCAATGTGCTATAGATTACATATTTGGTGGGATTGCCCAGGAGTGTCCAAATACTGACAGGAGGTACATGCTACCATTTCTATTGTGGTGGAGTCACCTCCACTTTTCCTCCCTGAAACGTTCCTTTTGCACCACACTCAGGTGGCATTTTAGACCTATAAAAAAATCTTTATTAAACCATCCCTGGAGCGCAGCCAAGGCAGTAATCCCATTCCTAAGTGACTCTCAAACGCACTTTTCTTATCGGCAATTGGCTCTCCACTGTTGAACATATACACTCAATGGAATCAATGATGGCTAATTTGTATGGTCGTTCAGAAATGCACTCTCGCATCTGGAATCTCTGGCTACTTCGGGAAAAGTATGGGTCAAGAGGGAATCGCTTTGATTATCCGTCCCAGTAAATTTCAGCCTTGCCCCATCCTATTTCAGCTGCTCACTGGGTACAACACCCTTCACAGCTGTGACGAGGCGTGGTCCCCTCCCTCTTCCTCTACTCAGTCCGGTCCCTACTTACCAGCTACGTTCTCCCATGAGGGTTAGGATAAGCCCCAGTTTTCTAGACCCCAAGTCACCTCTTGGCACATGTCAGGTGGGGTCCATCCCGACTCCCAATTCTTTTTTAGGTTATAGATTTAGGGCATAGCAGAAGTATAGCTATACTGGCCCACTTACTCCCTCGCACCCCCATAATGTGGTTTTGCACATCTTACAAGTGGTTGAGAGCCAGAATGGTCTCTCCTTCCGCATTACAATTGGTTTGGGTTTTACTGACCATGTTTATAGTCTATTTGGGCCTGCGATCCTCTCTCCCTTTGTTAATGCCGGACATGCATTTCCACCTGATGCACTTTTGTTTTTCCTTAGCATCTACTTGTGATGTATTCTCTATTGGGCGCTACTCGCTCAGAACATATCAAGGCTGGCAATATATCACATATGCTAGTGCCTGTTAGACATATAAATGACATACACAAGTACTTGTAAAAGACAATGTTCTTGGATTAGATTCTATGGTGCATTACAGTCCATGCACTTCCCAAAATTCTGTCGGGATGAAAGGTAATTCATAAGAGGGTCTTCAGAAATAGTATAGACGTGCTCTAATAAGATATTCCCCTTTACAATCCAGCAAAGCATTGTTATTTAACTCTATAGGGAGCAACACGCTGATCTCACACTGTTTGGATTCCCAGGAAAGGCACCAATATAGGGTACCAACCCAAATTTCAGTACTTGTGACGTATTGTCTATCTCTTGTAATATGAAAAAAATGAAAAAAAGTTATGTTTTCAAGAGCAAAGTGTATTAATTCTGATTTTTTTTTATATTAATATTCTGCTATAGATGCGTATATATATAAATTTAAATTGCTAATCGGATAAATACGTGCTAGTTTACCCATTGTATTGTTTTGAATGTTTTAGCTTGAATATGCTTATTAACATTTGTTACATTTTGTAATACTTCATTGGGGTGATTTAAAAAAATGTGAATTAACTGATCGGGTAAAACTCTGCCAGAATACCAGAAATTGGTTAGCTTTTGGATGCTATTAAGTGCATTTGGGTTCCAGAAATTTTGCTTCGGTCTGAGTGTATCTATTAATTGCTCTGCCTTGTAACATGGGCATCCACAACATGGGGCAAGAGGGGCACATGCCCCCCTGGATCAACTATGATAATTTATTTACTGCACTGCTGCAGTTCCTGGGCTCCCCACTAGGCTGCACAAGGGTCACATCCCCACTCCACCTCCAATCCACCACTTTGCAGGCTGGGAGAGGCAGGGTTGAGATGCAGGTGCAGCTGCTATGGGCCACTGGATGGAATGCTGGACACAGGAAAAAAGGTAATGATTGTCAAATAAGCTTGATGCCAGTGTCTTTATTTATGAGAGTCCCCTGATCTGAGGTCTAGTTTATCTGTCTGGGGAAGAGGGACACAAAATGATTAATAGCAATCTGGTGGAAGCCTGTGTTAAGCTCACAGAGCTTGCATGAGGTACAGACCAGGCAATATTGGCAGTATATAGGCACTCTAGGCAGGGTCTTGCCTGGGCAGTGGGGATGAGGACCCTGCTCCAGATCTTACAATCTAAGAGGAGAGGGGACCCTGCTCAAGAGCTTACAATCTAAGAGGAGAGGGGACACTGCTCCAGAGTTTAAAATCTAAGAGGAGAGAGAGTGTGTGTGTGTATTTGGAGTGGGGGAGGAGAAAGATTGTAAGCTCTGGAGCAGGGTCCTTTCTCCTCTTAGATTGTAAGCTCTGGGGCAGGGTCCCCTCTCCTCTTAGATTGTAAGCTCTGGGGCAGGGTCCCCTCTCCTCTTAGATTGTAAACTCTGGGGCAGGGTCCCCTCTCCTCTTAGATTGTAAACTCTGGGGCACTGTCCCCTCTCCTCTTAGATTGTAAACTCTGGGGTAGGTTCCCCTCTCCTCTTAGGTTATAAGCGCTGGAGCAGGGTCCTAAGAGGAGAGGGGACCGTGCTCCAGAGTTTACAATCCAAGAGGAGAGGGGACCCTGCTCCAGAGTTTACAATCTAAGAGGAGAGGGGACCCTGCCCCAGAGTTTACAATCTAAGAGGAGAGGGGACCCTGCTCCAGAGTTTACAATCTAAGAGGAGAGGGGACCCTGCCCCAGAGTTTACAATCCAAGAGGAGAGTGTGTGTGTGTATTTGGAGTGGGGGGGCTGGTGTGTGTGCCAGTATCTGTGGGGGGGGGACATGGTTTGTGTATACAGAGCTGGCTCTGTGTATACAGAGATTGCCTTAAAAAAACACTTCCTTTAGTGCCTTGATCCTGGGTGTATGACTAGTGTGGAGAATTGAATGGCGTTAACAGACTAGAAAATGCAACACTCAGACACTTAAACTTTTTTTCTTCTATTAGACGTGCATCATGTTTCGCAGCCTCCGTATTACTACGCTTTATTTTATGACTGTCCCCTTCATGACATTGTCAAAAGGGCAGAATATGGATGCCAATAAAATTGTCGTCGTCCCTGGAAAAATTTCTAGGGACGGCCAGCCTTGTAATTAAAGTGCTCACTGTAACACATGGCTGTGGCCATCTTAAGTCCACTTAGGCACATGGACGGTGGCCATCTTGGTAGTCACTGAGGCACATGGCTGGCAGCCCTATTAGGACTCAATGAGGCACATGGTCTGCAGCCAATTTGAAGTTACACAGCATTAATTATACAACCCTTTGTGTCGATATTTGCACAATTAATTCAAAGTGACGAACCACAACACCTGATATACCCAAGCAGTGACTAGATTCAGAGTTAGGTGTAAATTAACCAGAGCTCTGCTAAACTTACCAACTGCATACACTTTAATGTGGTTAATAAGTTTATACCAGACTTGGAAACTACCCCAAGATTTTAAGAGGAATAACAGTGTTTCTACTGTAGTTCTAAAAACGACATGCAAGGATTTGCTGTATGTAGATTACCTGAGGTAGGCTGCAGTATCTGAAGAGCTCAGGGACCTCTTGGAAGTACTGGATCTTGGTGATAGCCTTCTGGTTTGGAACATATTCAGAATTGAGTATAGCCACATCTCTCATCACCACCAGTCCAGGGACAGACATCTCTTTCTTACAGATGCTTTCAAACACCTTTCTGTAAACAAAATACATTACATTTTCCTGATACGTGATGGACTGTATGTCTGGAATAGGTCACTTATTTACAAGCTGCACACTGTCCATTATGAAGAAAGGAAACCAAAGGGTTTATTCAGTTTGTCCGGCGCCGCCATCTTGGATTTCCAAAGTGTGGGCAGCAGACGCCAGGAACAGTGGCAGCCCGTATCACAATATTTATGCTGCGGTATTTATGCAATCCTTGTTTATAATTAAGTTCATGTGTGTCTGGGAGGTGTCCACCTTTGCCTTACCTGCATATGGTATTTATATGGGGTTTATTCTGTACAGAGGGTGAGGGAATTCAGGGCCAGTGCAAGCATTTTTGTCTAGTCAGGAGAAGGTGAGTTTTGGTGCCCCCCCCATCCGTGTCATGTCAAGCCAATCAGGATAGAGGTGCCATAATAATCTTTATATATACACATACATATATACACACACTAGGGTTGCACTGATACCACTTTAAGACCGAGTACAAGTACCAATACCTTTTTTCAGGTACTCACCGATACCATGCCCACTCAGATACATCTATACAGACCAGAACATGCCCAAATACATATATATAAACCAGAACATTCCCAGATACACACATAATATATATATATATATATATATATATATATGAGACCTCAGACCAGAACATGCCCAGGTACATATATATATATATACAGACACCTCAAACCAGAAAATTCACAGATACATATATACAGACCAGAACATGCCCAGATACATATATACAGAGACCTCAGACCAGGTCATGCCCAGATACATATATACAGAGACCTCAGACCAGATCAGCCCAGATACATATAGCTGTGACCCCGAAACATTTGTATTTTGTTCTTCTGCTCAAGTAAATGCGGTGACACTACTGCACCAGAAAATAGCAGCGCTGGCAGTGTGTTTCATTTTTTTGTTCACTGAAATCTACCCTTTATTTTTAAGCAATGAGGGGGATCACTGTTTAGCTGCAGCTGACATTGTTTGTTTAGTTTTTGAGGGTGGCACAGACACCCTGGCTCCCTTACCACTATGGTACTTACCACTAGGGATGTGCGTTTCGGGTTTCGGAATTTCGGAATTTTCACGAAATTTCCCGATTCGTGTTTTCGGATGCAGCCGAATTTCCGAAAATTTTTAGATCCGAAAATGTCAGATCCGAAACGTTTTCCGAGCCGAAACGAAATATTTTCAGATTTTTCGAATGGACTTGAAATGTGTCAAACGAGGAGAACAGACGTTCCGAAAAACGAAAATTTTCCGAAAAACGAAAAATTTCCGAAATTACGAAAAGTCGATACAAAAACCGAGCACAGTGACACGAAAATACGAAAAATGGTCGATATTCCGAAAAACAAATGTACCCGAAAAACGAGCCGAACCGAATCGAATCGAAACCGAAATCGGTCGAAACGAGCCGAATCGAAAAGTTTAAAAATCCGAAAAATCAAACCGAATCGAACCGAAAAAAAAATCGGTGCGCAAGCCTACTTACCACTTTACTACTTTGTAAAGGTTTTTTTTTTATTTTTTATAAAAGCTTTATTTATAGTACTTTACCTGAATATACAAAGTAGTGCTTGAGCATCAACTAATGAGGTTGAGTTTGTATACTCTAATAAAATGGTGTGAGACTACTCCTCAATGCCTCAAACATTTCAGCAAAAAACACACTTTGACAGCACGTTAGAGATACAGAGAAATTTACATATGAACCTTGCCTTCCCCCCCCCCCAACAGTGCTTGCACCACAACTATATTCTCAACAGCAACAAACTTGAATCCAAAGATCTATACAAAATGCCCCAGGTAAGGTTATTCCCTGGCTAAATGAAGACCCACATCTTTGGCCTTCATTGCATATGGACGTTCCTATCCTAACACCGTGATATTACAAGTATGGCAACTACACGTCAGAGTACACACGGCTATTATTGGTACAAAAAGACAAGCTCTACCCCCATAAAAACAAAAAGATCTGTCATTGTATCAGTCAAACCAGTACAAACAAGCACCAATAAATAACATTTTGCAAAAAAAACCCTTAGCTATCTTGCTGTGATGTTACAGGTCTCTAGTGCATGTGGGTTTTACATAATATAAAAAGTCGTTCTGTAAAATATACAGATATAAAGCACGTTCTCTACAATTTAAAGTCAAGGGTGTCACTTTAAGCTATAAAACGTCTGGAGATTTAGGCGGATTCCTTTACTTCTGTGGAGTCTCCGTTTTCTGTCTTCTGTTTTTTAGATTCTGCTTTTGCTTCAGATTCCTCCTCATCCTCTACTGGACGTTTTACAGGATGGTCATCTGTTTCAGTCTCTTCTGCTTCACCTTTTTCTTTTTCCTTCTCCTCTTCTTCATCATCATCTTCGTCATCTCCCTCACCATCTCCTTCTCCTTCTTCCTCCTCCTCCTCCTCCTCACAGATCTTTTGCATTCTCTTTGCCGTGGTCGGCTCCGTTTTCCTCAGTGCCATTGGAGGGAGCATCTCCTTTTCCATTCTCAACCTTCTCTTTCTCTTCCACAACTTCTTTCTTTTCCTTCAAGTCCTTGGCTGCTGGCATCTCGGCGGTGGCTGTAGTGGTATCGACATCGGTGTCTGCCATCTTCACGTGGGGGTTTCTTTACAGATTTTTAAGTGAGGTACAAATAAAATCCCTGCTGGCCGAGGAGGGAGAGAGCGGAGACACAGAGGAGGGAAAGAGCGGAGACTCGGCATGGAGAGGAATCTTTCTAAAGGGTTTATTCAAGAAGAGTCAAACGTGCCACGAATTGCACTGTATGGTTTGGCTATTCAGACAGTTGGCAATTCGACAAATATTAGCAAATTACCAGAGAAATTCGCATCAGATCACTGCAATTTGGCGACCTTCGGCACCAGTGAAATTGTCCCAAAGAGAAGTAATGGTTAATCTATTCAGAGAATGCCAAACTGCATCGAAGAGTTGGCGAAAGGCTCAGATTTTCAGTGCTTTAGTTCAGTTCAACAGGTTTAAACAGGCGAATCCCATACAGAGTTATTCAGAGAGGAGGGAAAACCAGGAGAATGACTGGAGAAGTGAAAATTCTAGGTCTAGATTTGGAAAGTGAGATAAATGGGAGAAATTTTCTGGTTTGGCTATTTTGACCTAGAATTTTCACTTCTCCAGTCATTCTCCTGGTTTTCACCTCTCTCTGAATAACCCTGATAGTTTAAATTTGCAGCAAAAAGACTTGAATTTTTTTAGGGATTTTTCTGGATTTTTTGGCAAAAAATTTGATTCCCATATTTTTTTAAATGGTGCTTTTTATTCTGTAACAGATCTTATTATTATTATTATTCATATGACTTTTTTTATTATTTCCATGCATTTTTATTGGTTTAAACACCTTTAAAAAATTGCATTTTTCTTTTTTTCTTTACCCCTAGTTCGGCAACTGATTGTCTTTTTTTTAGCGCTAATCTGCGGCATTCGGCGGCTCATCAGCTGCGTTCAGCGATCTGTTCGGTGGCGTTTGGTAGATCCCGTTAGGCACACTTTGAGGACCCTATGGTGAATCCTGAATAGGGTCGGTGAAATGAAATCGCCGACGCACACTGAATTGTACTGAACGAGAGCACTGAAAATTTGTTCTTTGAATGACTCCTTTGCTGAAGCAGTGTTTCACCAGTTTAAGAAGAATAGAGGGGTTATTCAGAGAGCCGATCTGGCCCCGAAATGTCACCGAACAGGGAATTTCCCTGTACGGTGAAATTTTGTGGTCATTCAGCTATTCAGAGAGCAGGCAGTCCGCCAAATTTTGGCGAACTGCCTGCAAGTATGGCACCTTGTTCGAGGGCAGTGAAATCCCCCATAGAGAAGCAATGGTTCATCTAGTTTAGAGAACACCAAATAGCAGTGAAAAGTTGCTGAAATGCCCTGCTGTTCGGCGTTTTCATTCAGCGAATTCCATAGGCTTTAATGTTAAAAATATTCCCGTTTGGGGGGCATGTCCGGCTGTGTGAGGGAGCAGACGTGCTCCAACAGAGCTCCGAGTGCTGTTGCTGTGGGGGTCAGTTTTTCCCCCAGATTCTTCAAAAGTATTCTCTCACCTGCCTTGACTCGCATACAGTGGCGTCACTAGGGTTGGTGTCACCCGGTGCGGTAATTTATGGTGTCACCCCCCCCGAGTTTTACGGATTTTTTTTAACTACTCTTACTCCTAAATCAGTACTCCCATATAACACTGAATGCTCATACACACAGTGCACATTACTGTGAGGTTTATTGCTGTGGAGCTCTCTCATATGCTCACACAAATTTTTGCCAACTGCCAGCAAGTACGGTGCCTGTTTGAAGGCAGTGAAAGCACACATGGATATATATTGCCCCCAGCAGCTCTGGATATATTGCCCCCAGCAGCTCACCCATGGATATATATTGCCCCCAGCTCACATATGGATATATTGCCCCAGCTCACAATTATATATTGCCCCCAGCAGCTCACCCATGGATATATTGCCCCAGCTCACATATGGATATATTGCCCCAGACCAGCTCACACATGGATATATTGCCCCAGACCAGCTCACACATGAATATATTGCCCCCAGACCAGCTCACACATGGATATTGCCCCAGCTCTCATGGATATTGCCCCAGCTCTCATGGATATGCCCCCAGCACACATGGATACTGCCCCAGATCACATGGATATGCCCCAGCTCACATGGATATGCCCCAGCTCACATGGATATGCCCCAGCTCTCATGGATATGCCCCAGGAGCTCTCATGGATATGCCCCAGCAGCTCTCATGGATATGCTCCAGCAGCTCTCATGGATATTGCCCCCAGCTCCTGGATATGCCCCAGGAGCTCTCATGGATATGCCCCAGGAGCTCTCATGGATATGCCCCAGGAGCTCTCATGGATATTGCCCCAGCTCCTCTCATGGATATTGCCCCAGCTCCTCTCATGGATATTGCCCCAGCTCCTCTCATGGATTTTGTCCCAGCTCCTCTCATGGATTTTGCCCCAGCTCCTCTCATGGATTTTGCCCCAGCTCCTCTCATTGATACTGCCCCCAGGCCCCAGCTCACCTCCTGCCGCCATCGCGTGTTCTGCTCCCTCTGAGCGTCCGGCGGCATGGAGCTTGGGCGCTCGCCTGGGGGAGCCACGTGAACAGCCGCAATCTCGCAATATGAATTTAAGTGACATCCCATTCCTAATCCAGAGGGTTCAATATGATGTCGGTCCACCCTTTGCAGCTATAACAGCTTCAACTCTTCTGGGAAGGCTGTCCACAAGGTTTAGGAGTGTGTTTATGGGAGTTTTTGACCATTCTTCCAGAAGCACATTTGTGAGGTCACACACTGATGTTGGACGAGAAGGCCTGGCTATCAGTCTCTGCTCTAATTCATCCCATAGGTGTTCTATTGGGTTGAGGTCAGGACTCTGTGCAGGCCAGTCAAGTTCATCCACACCAGATTCTGTCATCCATTTCTTTATGGACCTTGCTTTGTGCACTGGTGCACAGTCATGTTGGAAGAGGAAGGGGCCAGCTCCAAACTGTTCCCACAAAGTTGGGAGCATGGAATTGTCCAAAATGTCTTGGTATGCTGAAGCATTCAGAGTTCCTTTCACTGGAACGAAGGGGCCAAGCCCGGCTCCTGAAAAACAACCCCACACCATAATCCCCCCTCCACCAAACTTTACATTTGGCACAATGCAGTCAGACAAGTACCGTTCTCCTGGCAACCGCCAAACCCAGACTCGTGCATCAGATTGCCAGATGAGGAAGCACGATTCGACACTCCAGAGAACACGTCTCCACTGCTCTAGAGTCCAGTGGCGGCGTGCTTTACACCACTGCATCCGACGCTTTGCATTGCACTTGGTGATGTATGGCTTGGATGCAGCTGCTCGGCCATGGAAACCCATTCCATGAAGCTCTCTGCGCACTGTTCTTGAGCTAATCTGAAGACCACATGAAGTTTGGAGTTCTGTAGCAATTGACTCTGCAGAAAGTTGGCGACCTCTTCGCACTATTGTCAGGAAACTGGACGCCAGCACCGCAGGAAACCTAGAAGCAAGCAGGTTTTGTCATGCCTTCCGTAGATAGAGACCAGTATGCGGTAGATGGTGAACAACAGGTTAAGCCAAGCGAGGTATCCGTGGGGAATTACAATAGAATAGTCGTGGGAAGCCAAAAGGGTCGAGACAGGCAGAGTTCTTAGCAAGGTCAAGGGATAAGCCAATTGGGTCAATATGATAGGTCTTCAGGAAATATGGATCAACAGATATGAGAGAACCAGGAAAGCTTCCAGGAAGCAACAACCAGGTACCTATCCAAGGGAGAAGTGGACTTATATAGGGAGTGCAGGGAAACACACCTCTGCAGGGAGGAGCCACAGTTTCCAGGCACACCTCCACAGGTGATGAGGGTGCCTGGCTGCCAAAGCTCCCCTACTGTCTATCATCCTAAAGCCACGCCCCCCGGGTTGAGGGGCACTCCCCTTGGCTCCCCTCCTTCTCCCAGCATGGTGGGACATGCCCCCACGCCGGGACCATGTGACGGCTGCCATGTTTGGCACTCTCTCCGAGTGCCACGGACCCCTGGCCCGCCGGAGGCAGAGGAGAAGCCTGGGCCCCATCTCCAGGTGAGTGGAGCGTAATGGGGTCCAGGCGGCTGCCAGCCGTTGCGGGCGCCGATGCCCCCCTCCCGGTCGCCGCCCGCCGCCACCATGTCAGGCGCACTGGGACCCTCCCCCGGTCTGGACGCCGGTCTGGGCGTGCGAGGCATGACATAACCCCCCTCCCAAGGCGAGACCTCCGGGGGAGTCCAGGACCAGGCTTGCCCGGATGGGTACGGTGAAAGGAACGAAGCAACTGAGGGGCATGTACATCTGAGGCCAGTTCCCAAGATCTCTCCTCGGGACCATAGCCTTTCCAATGGAGGAGGTACTCAAGTCTGCGACCCCGGTAGCGGGAGTCTAGGATTGATTCGATTTCATACTCAGATTCACCATCGACTAGGGTTGGAGAAGGTGGTGTGTCAAAGGGGCCCAGTGGTGGTGTCCACGGCTTTAGGAGGGACACGTGAAACACTGGATGAAGGCGTACCATTCTGGGTAGTTTCAGACGAACTGTAACAGGAGAAAGGATTCTTTGGACAATGTATGGACCGATAAATTTAGGTCCCAACTTTTTGGAGGGACAGGAGAGGCGTATGTTTTTGGTAGACAACCATACTTTTTGGCCTATTGTATAGCTGTCTACGGGACATCAGCAGAACGTTTGTGGTCTCTTTGAGCCTGAAGAAGGTGTTGTCTAAGCAGACGGAAGTTTCGTTGCAAGTTTTGAATGTGGACATTCACATCTGGTACTTGGCAAGTCCGGGGGAGGTCGGGTAGAAGGGAAGGATGATATCCATATGAGGAAAAGAAGGGAGATTGGCGAAGGGAGGAATGATGTGATGAGTTGTAGGCAAATTCTACTGCTGGTAATAAGCTTAACCAGTCGTCCTGTAGATGGCAAGTAAAGCACCGGATATACTGCTCGAGTGTTTGATTTACTCTTTCGGTTTGACCGTTTGTCTGTGGGTGATAAGCTGTAGACAGTTTGACCTTGATACGTAGAACTTGGCAGAAGCCGGAGATGTAGATGACCTAATAAAACCTTTAGTTGTATTTTCTCGTAAGTATTCCTTCAAAATTTTAAGCTCCGGTTCGGACAACGGATAGATATGTCCATGAGGAATAGGGGCACCAGGGATGAGGTCTATGGGGCAGTCGTATGACCGGTGGGGAGGTAGGCTCTCTACCCCTTTTTCGTCAAAGACGTCTAGGAACTCTTGGTAAATTGTGGGAATAGTAACCTTGTTATGTTTCATATGAATATCCAATATAGAGCAAAGAGGTACTGTGGTTTGGTCTTTTGGAGTAAGACACGTAGTCGTGCAACGTTTAGAAGGGAACATGATGGAACCGGAACTCCAATGGATTACTGGGTCATGGAGACGAAGCCAGGGAATCCCCAGAACTAGGGGGAACATGGGAGAGGGGAGTATATCGAAGGACAAGGATTCAACATGTTTGGAACCTATATGTACTTGGAGGGGTATTGTCTCTCGAAATACCGGCCCTGTTTTCAATGAAGATCCGTCAATCAAATGAATGTTTATAGGAAGACGTTTATTTTGTACAGGTATGGAGAACTTGGCAGCAAAGTTGACGTCGATAAAACAGCTACTTGCTCCGGAATCGATCATCGCTTTTACTGGTTTTCGGTGATTAGTCCACTGTAAAACAACAGGCATCGTGAGAAGAGGAGAGACAGGAGGGGTGTTGTTTGGGTTCATAGAGGTATCGTTGGCATTGAGCTTACCTCTTCTTTGGCCCCTAACAGGGCAAGAATTAATTAGGTGGCCCGGGCGACCACAGTAGAGGCAAAGGCCGCCCTCTCTTCGGCGTGTTATCTCCTCAGGCGACAGTCTGCGACCGGCAGTTCCTACTTGCATCGGTTCGCCGTTACCCCCAGGAGAGATATAGGGGACCATGGTGGTTGATGAATCAGTGGGAAGCGGAGGTGCCATAGGGCAACGGGGCTGTACCATTTGGGGGCAGCCCGCTCTTGGCGTCGATCCCTTAATCTTCTATCCACTGAAATACAAAAGTGCATTAATGGTTCAAGAGAGGTAGGGATCCCTACTCTCGCGCGTTCATCTTTGAGAGCATCAGAGAGGCCCTAGCGAAATTGATTAATTAATGCTGCTTCGTTCCATTCGGTTAATAAAGCATGTTGTTTAAACTCCATGATATATTCCTCTACTGGGCGTTTGCCCTGACGAAGTGATCTTATTTCTCGTTGTGCGGAATCACGTTGGAATGGATCCTCATAAAGATCGTCGAGAGCCTCTTGGAACGAACCACAGGTGTCAAGAATGGGGCTGTTGATACGTAGTAGCTGATGAGCCCAAGCCTGGGGTTCTTCTGATAGGAGGGTGATTACGGTTTGTACCTTAATTTGTTCAGTACAATAGGTACGTGGCTTCAGAGAGAAGAGTAATTGGCAACTGGTAATAAACGCTCTATATTTCTTCTTGTCGCCGGTGAAGCGTTCGGGTAGCACTACTGGAGGTTCCGGTATGGGGGTGCCATCCGCAAACATGGGATTGTTTGGAAGGGGAGGTACTGGGTACGGCGGAGGAGTGCCGAGGTTACGTATGGGGTAACCATAGGGTGGTGGATGTTGTTGGAGTTGAGCCAGCAACAGTGCGTTGTTATCCTGTAGGTCCTGCACGGTTCGGGACAGGGCTCCTACTTGGCGGACAAGGGTGGTCAAAGAAGCTGCCATATCCGCGGTCACTGGGTCGTGACCTGGTTGTTCTGTCATGCCTTCCGTAGATAGAGACCAGTATGCGGTAGATGGTGAACAACAGGTTAATCCAAGCGAGGTATCCGTGGGGAATTACAATAGAATAGTCGTGGGAAGCCAAAAGGGTCGAGACAGGCAGAGTTCTTAGCAAGGTCAAGGGATAAGCCAATTGGGTCAATATGATAGGTCTTCAGGAAATATGGATCAACAGATATGAGGAAACCAGGAAAGCTTCCAGGAAGCAACAACCAGGTACCTATCCAAGGGAGAAGTGGACTTATATAGGGAGTGCAGGGAAACACACCTCTGCAGGGAGGAGCCACAGTTTCCAGGCACACCTCCACAGGTGATGAGGGTGCCTGGCTGCCAAAGCTCCCCTACTGTCTATCATCCTAAAGCCACGCCCCCCGGGTTGAGGGGCACTCCCCTTGGCTCCCCTCCTTCTCCCAGCGTGGTGGGACACGCCCCCACGCTGGGACCATGTGACGGCAGCCATGTTCGGCACTCTCTCCGAGTGCCACGGGCCCCTGGCCCGTCGGAGGCAGAGGAGAAGCCTGGGCCCCATCTCCAGGTGCGTGGAGCGTAATGGGGTCCAGGCAGCTGCAAGCCATTGCGGGCGCCGATGCCCCCCTCCCGGTCGCAGCCCCCCGCCACCATATCAGGCGCACTGGGACCCTCCCCCGGTCTGGACGCCGGTCTGGGCGTGCGAGGCATGACAGGTTTCCTGTAATGAGACTTGTAATCTTTCTACTAAACGACGCTGATCCAGGAACCAGGTGCTGGCTAATGCATCCTGATTTCTCCTCTATAAAAAGGAACAACTCCCAAGGCACAATGCTTCTACATTGTTCTAGTGAACCCCACACTAGTAGGAAGCTGCCTCTAATTTCCTTATTTACCTGTTGTATCCTGCCAGAGACCCTCTGTTCCTGAGACCCTCTACCTGCCACAGAACCTCTGCTCCTGAGACCCTCTACCTGCTACAGACCCTCTGCTCCTGAGACCTTTTACCTACTAAAGACCATCTGTTCCTGAGACCCTCTGCTCCTGTGACCCTCTACCTGCTACAGACCATCTGTTCCTGAGACCTTCTACCTGGTAAAGAACCTCTGCTCCTGAGACCCTCTGCCTGTTGCAGACCATCTGCTCCTGAGACCCTGTACCTGCTACAGACCCTCTGCACCTGAGACCTTCTACCTACCAAAGACCATCTGTTCCTGAGATCCTCTGCTCCTGTGACCCTCTACCTGCTACAGACCATCTGTTCCTGAGGCCTTCTACCTGGTAAAGAACCTCTGCTCCTGAGACCCTCTGCTCCTGAGACCCTCTGCTTGTTGCAGACCATCTGCTCCTGAGACCCTCTACCTGGCAAAGATCCTCTGCTCCTGAGACCCTTGCTTACTAAAGATCCCTTGCCTCTGAGACCCTCTGCTTCAAGACCTCTGTCTGCTAAAGATCCATTGCTCTGAGACCCTCTGCTCCGAGACCCCATTGCCTTCCAAGGAGCCTCTGCCTTCAAATATATATATATATATATATATATATATTATTTATATATATATATATATATAAAAATCACGAGTATAGCAGTCTGTAGTGATACCTTTTTTATTGGACTAACGTTACATTTAAAGTACAAGCTTTCGAGAGGATTCCTCCCTTCGTCAGGTATAGAAGCTAACTGATCAGAATAATAGAATTAAACATTGGGACAGTCATAGGGCGCACAGTTGGGGGTGTTAGATGTTGTACATCGCCAAATGGCATGGTCAGAGGGGGAAAAAAAAAAAAAAGAAACATTAATTGTCTCCGGCAAGATGCAATCATGTCCACTTCAAAGGGAATGTGAAAGGACAAAACGAAAGAAAAAAAATCAAAAAAAAAAATCAACACAGTGAGTATGGGGAAGACACCGAAAAATAGGAATTATGAATATTATGTGACGTTATTATAGTGGGTTAGAAAACCCGAATCTATATTAAGTCCTTGTTTTATATTGTTGAAATATGTGATCATTTTCATTTCATATGTTTTGTGTTCCCGGTGATCTTTAAAATGTCCTTTGAGGATTTTAATTCTGAGGTTTTGGATGGAGTGGCCTGCTAGATTGAAGTGATGTCCCACTGGGGTACAGTATGTGTTTTCCTGGTGGTTCCTGATGGACTGTCTGTGCTGGTTCATCCTGATATATATATATATATATATTTTGCAATCTTTTCTCTTTGTCGTAGTTTAGTTTAGTATTGTTCTCTTATCTTACCTTCAGTTAAAGTTATTTGCTGTTTATTGTTTATTCAATGTGCTCCCTTCCCCTCAGTTCTACCAATCCTTTTATATTTATCTATTGCTTTTATGTTCTATTCTTGACTTCCTAATAAACCCTCTTTTTGTGTGTGTATGTATATATATGTATGTATAAAAGTGAGAGAGATGTAATTTGCATATCCTACCCCGAGTTCCTTGCTGCATATGGGGAATGTGGCACAGGAGCTCTGGGATGCAATTCATCGAATTGCTGTGATGTGCAAGTGGCTTCTGCAATAATAAACACATATGGAGGCGTGGCCAGCAGCCGCACATGGTGGACGTGTGTTAGACCTGCCCCTGCAATCGCCAGCGGAAAAAACGGATTAAAACGGCGCCCAGACCCAGTTGGAGACCCTTCACGAAGCCCCAAGGTCGGGAGACATACTGTAATGGCAGCAGCAAGGGCAAGACAGCCCTCAGAGAAGCAGGACTTCTTTACCCCAAAACCCAGGAAACGCAAGGACGGCGCGGCCCACCAAGATGGCGGCGACCAGCTTTCCCCTTCCTCCCCGGCGCCTACAGCGTCAGCGACAACGGACCTGAAACGCTTCTCCAGACGGATGGAGGGGCTGCTGAAGGATCTCTCTACTACTCTGACCTCCCGGCTGGACACGGTGGCGGCGGACATCCGCGATATAGGGGAGTGGACCTCCAAACTGGAGGATAAAATGGCCGAAACGACGTAGGCCCATAACAGCATGGCAGCAAAAGTGGAGGAGCTGGAAGATTTCTTAGAGAGATATGCCCGTAAATAGCAGACCTAGAGGATAGATCTAGGTGCCACAATTTAAAAATAAGGGGTGTCACGGAATGGCCCAGCACCCTCAGCCAGGGGCGGTGCACCGTGACAGTGGTGGCCATGGACACTTAGGTGCGGTGGCACGCACCCGGTTTTATAAGTACGTTTATTTAGATGTGATTGTGTGGTGTAATAAAGTGTCCCCGTTGGTTTATTGCGAAATGTATTTTCCCTTTGTCTGCCTTGCCCGCCGCCATTTTCTGATCACCTCGTGGTTCAGATCAGAATATTCGGATCTTAAAATGGCCGAATCGGCAACTCCCCGATTCGTAATGGCCAATACGAATCGGGGCCCGGGTGCCTCCTGCCAGCGAGGGCCAATGGGACTTGTGTGGGCGGGCAGGGATTCCCATTGTATTCCTAATTGTGTAAAGTGATAAATGTATGTGATGTGAAAAATAAACTCAGATTTTCCAGTGCATCCAGCCTCGCCTGATGTCCTTTACTCTCCGCCGCATATACTGTCTGAGCATCCCGCGCGGTCTCAGGGTGCGGTGTCCAGACTTAAGATCAGAACGGACTTAAGATCAGAACGGACTTAAGATCAGAACGGACTTAAGATCCGAACCGAAGGCGCGGCCGCGTACCGCGCTTCGGTATACCAAGTGAGCGGTGATCAGATCCGAAGATTCAGCCGCTCCCGTAAGATCCGAAGATTCATCCGTTTAAAGATCCGAATATTCCTCCACATAAGATCCGAATATTCCTCCGCAATCAGATCCGAATATTCCTCCGCGGCAGATCCGATCCCCAGATTCGCACGGCCGCCCGCAGACGCACTCCACACCCACAAGGTCAGTGAACCAGCTGCTCGGGACGCTGAGTGCCGTATGGCTCAGTGGTCGGACTGGTTCTAGGCAGGGGTCCCCTCCACCGCCCGCTAACCCCTTCCCGGGGTCACGCCAGGCCGCACGAGACGCCGAGTGCGCGTCACTCGGTAGTCGGGCCAGCGGTAAGCGACGGGGTCACGCAGATTGAGCACACCCGCAGGCGGAACAACATCTCCATTCCGTCATACTGGTGGCAGCGGTGGGATCGCTCTCTGCAGGCCCCTAGGAGACCTACGCCATGGTGGTGTACACCTATTATGACCGGGACACCCTGCGTGGGATGTTGGAAAACCGGGGAGGAACGCCGGGTAACAAGAAAAGAAAGACCCTGATCAAGGAACTGACTAAGATGGATCAGGACGGGGCGATGACGCCCGTCCCCAGCCCTGTCCACGCGGAGGTGGAGGAAGATGCTGGTCTCCGAGAGGTGCGGCGTCGGATTGCCCTGCTCGGGGATGCCCCAGCGACGGCGGACAGATGCCGGTGATCCGGGAGTTCTACCGTGAGGTTGAACAGGAAAAGGACCGCCAGCACGAGCTGCGGTTGGCAGAGCTCCGCGGAGCAGAGCCAGAAGATTGGAACCCCGAACCCTATCCTGTGGAACCCTGGGTCGAGGCTCACAGCTCGACTGGAGCTTCACCTGGGGAATCTGCCACCCCCAGTGACTACGCTTGCGGGACTCTCAGCTCGCCTGGAGCCTGTATTGAGGACGTCACTTATCCCCGCGACTCTCGGATGGAGACTCACAGCCCGCCTGGAGCTGCATCTGAGGACGCCACATTCCCCATTGAGAAGCGGTGCTCCTGCGC
Organism: Leptobrachium leishanense; assembly: GCA_009667805.1. Classification (NCBI taxonomy): domain Eukaryota; kingdom Metazoa; phylum Chordata; class Amphibia; order Anura; family Megophryidae; genus Leptobrachium; species Leptobrachium leishanense. The sequence continues at coordinate 19,914 of RXON01001678.1, forward strand.
TGGCACCTTCGCCGACATGAAGGCCGTGTTGGCAAGAGAGCTGCCGGAGGGCCTGGAGCAGGACCAGAGGTCCACAGAGGAACTGTGGTACGAGGCCTTGGACCATGAGCGGGACTGCCATGGTGTGTACATTCCCTCCGACGCTGTCGTCCATCGGGTGCAGTACGATGTGCGAGCAGCGTTCCTGCAAGGTCGGGCCCCAGAGGAGTGGGAGGCCGAGCTCCGGAGTCTGGTGCAACAGGAGATCGCACTGGACGCCGCGTACCGCGCGCTCCGGTGGCTAACCGCCTCTCCGACAGTGCGCCCTATTGAAGGCAGTTCCACTGCAGGGCCTCGCTACGGAGGCACGGGGCTGCTCTACGCGAGCATGGCCGCCGACCCCGAGTTTGGAGAGGAGACCGAAGAGCGGATGGAAGACATTCTGGAGCGACGGGAACTGGAGATCCCGTCAGACAGCAGGGACTCGGTGTTTGAGGAGCTGGAGTCCCTAGCCGAGCGAGAGTGGGAGCTCGAGGTGGCTTATCGAAGACTGTTGGACGGCGTTCCGCAGTCGAGTCTGAGCTCCCCGTGGTGGGACGGGTCGGCGGAGGAGGTCGACAGTCCCCAGGTTTGGGACCTATGGGAGGCTGAGGCGGACCCATGGGAGCCCGTGGGGGTTCCGGCAGAGGAAGTTACCCCCTGCACCCCGCAAGAGGACAGGGTGGCTGAGGCCACGGGTCCAGTGGGGGAGGAGACGGATGGTCTCCCCGGGATGGGTTGTGCGCAACCATTGATTGCCCCGGGGGGTGAAGTGACCATCCTTCCCCAAGGAGATCTTCAACCAGCGGAAGAGCTGGCTACGGGGCAGAGTGTCGCTGGCCTCTGCCCACTGCTTACAGTCTGCCAGGAGGAGCAGACAGATGGTTCCCCCGGGATGGGTTGTGCGCAACCGTTGTTTGCCCCGGGGGGTGAAGTGACCATCCTTCCCCAAGGAGATCTTCAACCAGCGGAAGAGCTGGCCACGGGGCAGAGTGTCGCTGGCCTCTGCCCACCACCCACAGTCTGCCAGGTGGAGCAGACAGATGGTCCCCCCGGGCTGGGTTGTGCGCAGCCAGTGACGGTCCCGGGGGGGGAAGAAACCATCCTCCCGCAAGGAGATTTCCACCCAGCGGAAGAGCTGACGCCAGGGCAGAGCGCCGCTGGCCTCTGCCCGTTTCTCCCAACTCGCCCCGAGGGGCAGAGTGAGGTTGACCCCGTGCGACTGCCGTTGCAATTATGTATTCCCCTCTTCGGCTGCCAGGAAGAGCAGCCGGGTTTGACCCCATTTGTCCCCTCGGTTGCCGTTTGTGTACCTGCCTCTTCAGCAGAAGAGCTGGCAACGGGGCAGAGCGCCGCTGGCCTCTGCCCACCCTTCGGCTGCCCGGGAGAGCAGCCGGGTGTGTCTACCCTTGTCCCTTTTGTTACAATTACCCCCTCAGCGGAAGAGCTGACTACGGGGCAGAGCGCCGCTGGCCTCTGCCCATCTCCTCAACTCTTTGGCCTGGAGGCCCCGCACAGCCACTGGGCTTTTCATCGACTACCCGGGGTGGGTGCGTTTAGCGCCCGTTTTCCCGGAGGGGACACAGGAGGTACTCCTCCCCGGACTTATGTCCTTTCGCCCAGCCGGGGTAACCCTAAGGACGCGGGGCCCCGACCAAGCTGGCACGGCCGCAAAGCCAAATGGAGAAACCTGGGGGCCAGGCCTCCCCAGACCGACTATGGGCCTGGGAGCACCGACTTCCCCGGTATGACCCGGTGGGGTCAGACCAGGTGCGTCGAACTGTGGGAAGGGGGAGGAGTGTCACGGAATGGCCCAGCACCCTCAGCCAGGGGCGGTGCACCGTGACAGTGGTGGCCATGGACACTTGGGTGCGGTGGCACGCACCCGGTTTTATAAGTACGTTTATTTAGATGTGATTGTGTGGTGTAATAAAGTGTCCCCGTTGGTTTATTGCGAAATGTATTTTCCCTTTGTCTGCCTTGCCCGCCGCCATTTTCTGATCACCTCGTGGTTCAGATCAGAATATTCGGATCTTAAAATGGCCGAATCGGCAACTCCCCGATTCGTAATGGCCAATACGAATCGGGGCCCGGGTGCCTCCTGCCAGCGAGGGCCAATGGGACTTGTGTGGGCGGGCAGGGATTCCCATTGTATTCCTAATTGTGTAAAGTGATAAATGTATGTGATGTGAAAAATAAACTCAGATTTTCCAGTGCATCCAGCCTCGCCTGATGTCCTTTACTCTCCGCCGCATATACTGTCTGAGCATCCCGCGCGGTCTCAGGGTGCGGTGTCCAGACTTAAGATCAGAACGGACTTAAGATCAGAACGGACTTAAGATCAGAACGGACTTAAGATCCGAACCGAAGGCGCGGCCGCGTACCGCGCTTCGGTATACCAAGTGAGCGGTGATCAGATCCGAAGATTCAGCCGCTCCCGTAAGATCCGAAGATTCATCCGTTTAAAGATCCGAATATTCCTCCACATAAGATCCGAATATTCCTCCGCAATCAGATCCGAATATTCCTCCGCGGCAGATCCGATCCCCAGATTCGCACGGCCGCCCGCAGACGCACTCCACACCCACAAGGTCAGTGAACCAGCTGCTCGGGACGCTGAGTGCCGTATGGCTCAGTGGTCGGACTGGTTCTAGGCAGGGGTCCCCTCCACCGCCCGCTAACCCCTTCCCGGGGTCACGCCAGGCCGCACGAGACGCCGAGTGCGCGTCACTCGGTAGTCGGGCCAGCGGTAAGCGACGGGGTCACGCAGATTGAGCACACCCGCAGGCGGAACAACATCTCCATTCCGTCATAAGGGGTATCCCGGAATCCATACATCCAAAGGACTTACAAACATACACCACGGAATTCTTCAGGCATATCCTACCAGAATCCACAGAAGATTCCCTCTTATTCGATCGGATCCACAGAGTCCCTAAACCACCATCAGCTCCTGCTAAAGTCCCGAGAGACGTAATCCTGCGCCTGCACTACTTCAGACCACAGGAAGCCATACTCCGAGCTCTGCGGGACCAGGAGATACTTAGTCCAGAATACCAACACCTCTCTGTATTTCTGGATCTATCTCAGGCCACACTGCAGCAGCGCCGACGATATCACCCCGTGACTGACGCTCTACGGTAAGAAAAGATCTCGTATCGATGGAGGTACCCGACCAAACTAATAATCCTCCGGAATGGAACGCCTACGATCATCATGACACCGGATGACGGTCGCCGCACCCTGGGTAAGTGGGGCCTGAAGGTTCAGGACCGCTGAGATCACAGCTTGTCCCCCTCAGGCAGGGTGTCCCAGAACTGGCACTCCCGTTGACCGCTTGCAGGCCGCAGATCCTTTTCGAAGACAGGCGACGCAGACACCTTCTCTCAGGTTAAATTTTCTTCTTTTTGACTGTTCTGATATTCTATGTTGTCCGCTGGCACGCAGGATACCACGATACCCTTGTCTCCCTCTTCGTCGGAAGAGTTTGGGATATCTCCCCTCCTCCTATTACAGGGGATGCGGGACTCCCCTCTAGAGAGTTTTTTGACGTTTCTTGTACATAGTACAAATCTACACCAAAATGTGTTTCAATTTCGTTACAGTCACGCTGTACTATGGTTATGTTTTATTTCTGTTTTGTACCCCACCCTTTCCCTCATCCAACCAAGTCAGGAATTACCAAAAGTTCTCGCAACTTCACACTCTAACAGAAGACCCCGTGTTAGGGCTGTGTTCGCTCCCTATGATTTGATGATAACTCGGCAATGTCGCATTTACACATGTTGTTATGAAATTATTGTCATATAACGTAAAAGGCCTGAAAGTGCTGATGAAACGGCACTCCCTGAATCAGACCCTAAAACTTCATGATGCAGACATAGTATGTCTCCAAGAGACACATTTCAGGTGAATAGATCATCCCAAGCTACATGTCCCACTTTATCAGACTCAATACCACTCTACGTTCGCCTCAAAATCCCGAGGAGTATCCCTTTTAATTCACAATCGACTAGCATTCCAAGCCCATAGGATTCTTAAGGACTCGAAAGGTAGATACATCATTCTAGTGTAGCGATGTGTTAAAGTTTACTGTGGCAGTACCCATTTTTGGCCCCAAGATGGAGACTATCACGATTTAAGACCCTGGACACTTGAACTACATATCCATGCATGCTTTGCGAAGAAACAGGAAGTGGGTGGGTTTGTGGAGAGGCTGTACATCCTGCACCTCGTGGAGAGCAGGCAGAGCGCGCCAGGGAGCTGAGGAGAGCGGATGCACAGAGACACACACAGAAGGAGAGATCCAGAGCTAGGCCGGAGCGCAGACAGAGTGGATTGGGCCTCACAGTCGGGCCACCCCAGCCTTGCGGGAGAGAGACATCACCAGCTGTATTGCGAGTGCAGTGCTGAGGAGAGAAGACCCCTCGAGTAAGGAGTACCGCGGTCGATGGAAGCGGGGAGCAGGCGGTAAGCTGGCTGAGTTGCGGCTGACAGACGGAAGGCCAGACAACAGATCCGGTGGTCGGCGTCCCCAGTCAATATCGAGCGGAGAGACGTCCTGGGTCAGCGGAACCTCAAGCTTGCGCTGGATGGGTGAGAGGCCCCAAGGCCGTGTGTAAATTTAAGCGTACACTGCTGTTTCCTTCTAAAACCCACAGGGCCCCAACTGACTAGTCGAAGACATCGTTAAAGTAAGCTCACTGGCCAGTAGAAAAGTACCCGGGTACCTACATATATAAATATATATCACTTCAAGTTCTGGGACTTAACCTGTGCAGGACTCTGTTTTTCCTTGTTCAAAATCCATACAAGGGGGCAAAGAAAAAGCTACATTCTGAACGATTTTTCCTTTTTTTGTTCCCGCTGCGCGTCTATCGTAATACGAGAACTGTGTATTTTATTGTGTCCCGCTACGCGGTTTTTCCTCGAATTTCGTATCTTTTAATTTTCTGCTCGGTCGGGGGTTTTTTCCGAAAATACGAAGCCCTCGTGTTTTCGTTTCTTTTACCGCTACGCGTTTATCGTGTTACGAAAGTACTGTAAATCTTCCTGCATATACCGTGTCTTAAGAGCTGAAAACCTTTTAGTAAACCTGTTTGATATAAAACTGTTCAGCGTG
>RXON01001679.1:0-20697 GCA_009667805.1 Leptobrachium leishanense
GAGGTGTACTCCCGGCTTTTTTCCTTGACACAGGATGAAGAGGACTGCTTAATTTTCCTGTCTTGACTCAGGCTTTTTCCTGATGCGGCGACCTCCCTCGTGGCGTTTCCCCTCTTCCTTCCCCATTGATGTCTCTCTGCTTCAAATAACCTTTTTGGTGACCTGGAAATGTATGGGCTGCAATGTGACCTGGAAATGTATGGGCCGCAATTTGACCTGGAAATGTATGGGCAGCAATGTGACCTGGAAATGTATGGGCAGCAATGTGACCTGGAAATGTATGGGCCGCAATGTGACCTGGAAATGTATGGGCCGCAATGTGACCTGGAAATGTATGGGCCGCAATGTGACCTGGAAATGTATGGGCCGCAATGTGACCTGGAAATGTATGGCCGCAATGTGACCTGGAAATGTATGGGCCGCAATGTGACCTGGAAATGTATGGGCTGCAATGTGACCTGGAAATGTATGGGCCGCAATGTGACCTGGAAATGTATGGGCCGCAATGTGACCTGGAAATGTATGGGCCGCAATGTGACCTGGAAATGTATGGGCCGCAATGTGACCTGGAAATGTATGGGACGCAATGTGACCTGGAAATGTATGTGACGCAATGTGACCTGGAAATGTATGGGCCGCAATGTGACCTGGAAATGTATGGGCCGCAATGTGACCTGGAAATGTATGGGCCGCAATGTGACCTGGAAATGTATGGGCCGCAATGTGACCTGGAAATGTATGGGCCGCAATGTGACCTGGAAATGTATGGGCCGCAATGTGACCTGGAAATGTATGGACCGCAATGTGACCTGGAAATGTATGGGCCGCAATGTGACCTGGAAATGTATGGGCCGCAATGTGACCTGGAAATGTATGGGCCGCAATGTGACCTGGAAATGTATGGGCTGCAATGTGACCTGGAAATGTATGGGCCGCAATGTGACCTGGAAATGTATGGGCCGCAATGTGACCTGGAAATGTATGGGCCGCAATGTGACCTGGAAATGTATGGGCCGCAATGTGACCTGGAAATGTATGGGCCGCAATGTGACCTGGAAATGTATGGGCCGCAAGGTGACCTGGAAATGTATGGGCCGCAATGTGACCTGGAAATGTATGGGCTGCAATGTGACCTGGAAATGTATGGGCCGCAATGTGACCTGGAAATGTATGGGCCGCAATGTGACCTGGAAATGTATGGGCTGCAATGTGACCTGGAAATGGAATCTATTCACAGACAACGAACAGCAGAGAAAGGACAGTGAAATGCCCTGATTTTCGGATTCGACAGCTATAAACAGACGAATCCCATAGCTTTTAATGTAAAAAAAATTCACCTTTTTATAAAAAAATTTATTAAACGGTTTATTCTTTTCATTTGCAGCAAAAAAAGTGGATTTTTTCCACTGGAAAAGTGGATTTTTTCAGCAAAATTTTAAATTCCAATTATTTTTTAAATGTATTTTTTTTATGCTGTAACAGACCTTTTTTTATTGTTATTCATAGGATCTTATATATTATTTTCAGGTATTTCCATGCATTTGTTTTAAAAAACCCGTCTTTTAAAAATTGCTTTTTTAAAATTTTATTGAAGACAATTGGCGGCGGCTGATAAGAGGCATTCGTGGTCTGTGCAGCAGATCGTTGGCTATGTTCGACAGTTTATTGGATGCATTGGTGCACTTTGGAGAACCTGTGGTTAATGCTGAATTCACTGCAGGGTCGTAGAAGTGAACTCGCTGAATCACTGTTCTATACAGGTTCGAATCCTGGCAAGAGCACCTCTCCAGTATGGGTCCTTGGGCAAGACACCTAACGGTACAGACTCGCCACCCAGGACATACTGAAAACCAGAGAAATCTCAATGTATCCTTCCTGGTAAAATACTTTATAAAATAAATAAATAAATAATGAAGCTGGATGCAAGAAACAAAGAGGCCACTAGAGGGCGATGAGAAAAGAGTCAGAAGGAAACAGATAAAGTTACTGAGTGATGGGAAAGAAATGTCAGTAAAAAATTCCCCAAAAAATGAAATAAAGTGATTTTATATAATATTATGGAAATGAAAACGGATTAAACCAAACCCTGATCAAGTTATGAGACAAAAAGGAGGAGAACAGATAAAGGAAACAGAAATAATGAATAAAAAGCACAGAATAACTATAAATGATAAGGTGACTGTGACGGATTAGCTGGTTCCTGCCCGGCTCCTCCGTCACAAGAGGCTCCTTACTCCAGGATCTGCCAGGAAAGTGATCTGGTTATGGGTATCACAGGGGATAATCACCCAGTAACTGGACGAGACGAGCACTGACTGAGAAGCAACTTGCTTTATTGAACAGGGGAAGAGACAGCACATTTATTCACCACACAATCTCATAACACAACATAATCCTGTTACAATAGACAATGGGTTGGATCCAGACACCCTGGCGCCTCCATCAGCGGCCATTATAGCATACATCCTGGTGTCCCAAAGATGGTCTGTTTTCGGGGTGACCGCAAGGAATCAGCGGTTATCCTGAGGTAGCGTTTGATAACTCGGGCCCCAATGGTGTCACAGCCCAAAAAGCGCCCAGATCCACGGGTGGGGGCCGGAGCGGCAGCGCGTGGAAGTTACGCCGGGTGATGCTGTATAGCCGCTGCTCCTGCATGAACCCCGGGGGTTAAGAAAGGCTCCGGAACCCATGTTCCTGATGGAGCTCCCTAACAAAACTCATCCATGGAGGCCCCACCTCACACCGTGCAGGCCTTAAAGGATCTGCTGCTAATGTCTGGGTGTCAGATCCCACAGGAGATCAGGTCTTCAGGTGGAGTCCATGCCTCCACGCAGCAGCACGAGGGGGACTTACACTATATTAGGCAGATGGTTTTAATGTTGTGTCTGATCAGTGTTTGCTTTAGGAAGCTCCCACACTCCTGCTCGTTCAGAAGCTGTAACCATCAGGGAGAAGCTGCTGACCACAAGCTCCAATCTAGAAGGTGCTGTTTGGCCAACATATGGAGACCTCCAGCTACAGGTGAGTGAATAGATCACACAGGACGTGTCATGTGATCCTACAAGGAGCAGTGGGATTAGGTGTGAGCCGGGATTCCCAGATTCCCCTATTATCATGACGGGGAATCATAATTATAATAAAGACACGGAGGCGAGTATTATGCTATCTTTTCTTTACTTAGCCGATAGCCGCAAAGAACAATCTCTCAAATACCACAACAAAAGTATTTAGAGAGAAAAAATACATTTAAACAATATGTAACCATAACATGTAATGGTACAGTCCAGACAATGGTACAGCCCAACTCCATAAATCCTCCGACCGCCGTTAGCTCCTCCTCTTTTCTGATGCGAGACGTAACAAACCTCTTCTTTAACTCAATGAACATCGGAAGGACTTCGTTCTTTCAGGCGAAAACGATCTCCAAACGTGAATTCCACAAAGTTCTGATACAACTTCCAATGTAACACTCAAGCTGTCAGGGAAATCAACATGTTAAAGGTCAACAGAGCTTACCTAAGGAATATATAGAAAAAGATCGACCGATCCATAACACTTATAGAACGTATAACATTATTCTCAGATATCAGGGAGGGAAAAAACCTTCTAACATTTGGGCGGGATAATACTCGCCTCCGTGTCTTTATTATAATTATGATTCCCCGTCATGATAATAGGGGAATCTGGGAATTATCCCACAAGACACGGAGGCTCTTATTATGCTAGTTCAAAGCTTAACTAATTAGTGATAGTGACATGTGACACACTGGTTTAACATAACACTCCCTAAAGGTGGATTCTCTGGACCAGTCTGCTGTTTTAAGATGTCTACAAGACGACATCCACGGAAGAAAAAAACTCGGAAGCAGAAGCACTCCGGGATGAATGAGCTCCGAACACGGAGACGACTACACCAGCTTCTGACCTGATCCATTTAAACCGCCCAGCGAGTGTGGTGGAAGTTACAGAATTGTATGGTTTGCGTAAGGATATGAATAACCGTTGGGATTGGAGTGACCCGTTAGGGGCAGAAACTCTTCCATATTCTTTAAAACAATTACTGGGTAAAGGACAGGACGCTGTGGCAAAACTGGATAGAAGACCTCTGACAATGAAGTCTTTGTCCTATAGGAAAATTTAACATTTCTCCCCGTGTCGGGTAAAACTCCTTCCCGTTAAGTTTAGGGCTCGAACGTGTGAGACTCTATTGCAGGAAATCAAGCAAAGTAAAATGGCCAATTTCACAGAAATCAATTTAATAGACAGAGCTTCATTCTCGGCCACTTATCCAGAAAACTAACTAGAATGACATCCCAGATGTTAGAATAACGGAAACGAGGAGTCGTTACACTGTATACCCTTCAATAACCTACATGTAATGGGATGCTTTCCGGCAGGAATACCAATAAACCCTGATGTGAAGCAGATATCTCGGATCTGAGGTTATTAATCGTGCGATACGCCTTTCCATCCCAAAATAGATGTGTGAAGAAACTAAACAAGTTACTCAAGGAACTGATATGGGACAAACTTGATGTTAATGCACCAAGAAAACCATGAGTTCCATGTGGTACCATATCTCCTCCTAGTAGAGGGGGGGCCCAGGAACTCGACAAAAAAGGAGGTAGATGCCTCCGAAATGTTGACTGAAGGCCAGTGACCCCTGACATTACACTTAACAGCTTAAAAAATGAGTGAAGACTCAAAGAATTCTGAAGTGTTCCCTCCGGGTCTCCCAGGGTGGACGATGGGACACGAATTAGCCTGGGAATGTCCACAGTTTCAGGAGGTACAGGAACCATGGTTGAAACCTCCATAAGGGTGCTATGAGCACTATTGTAGCTAATTGTACTAGTCTTATTACTGTGTTAATGAGAATGAATAGAGGGAAAGCGTAAAGCATTCCTAGCGTCCATGTCTGGACCAGAGCATCCGTGGTCAAAGCCATGAGTCTGGTCTCCAACAGTAGTATTGTGATAAAGAAATATTAAGGCGATAAGCCAACAAATCTATAGCGCAGGGACCCCAGAGGGATGACAAAACTGACAAATACCTGGTGTCTAATCTCCAATTGCTGGAGTCTATCAGATACGTTGAATTCCAGTCCGCCATTACATTGCTGAACCCTGGAATGTATTGGTCTGGACTGAGATATTGTGAGGCAGACAAAATCCTGAAAAGATTTTGCTGTCTCTGCCAACTGTTTAGACCTGGGCCACGTATAAGGTTGATATAACGCACAGCGGACAGGTTGTCCATCTTCAGGAGTATGGAACTCGCCTGGAAATGCTTAATAAAACTTGAATAGCAAACAATCCTGCAAGGAGTTCTAAGCAATTATATACAATCCTATCTCTGTGGAAACCCAACTGACACCTGTGGAAACGATCCGCAGCGCGCCCCAGCCAGATCTGCTGGTTTCTGACTCTATAACCAACTCTGGAGTTGGATGGATGATGGCTTTGCTGTTCCATGACTCTAAATGATTTAGCCACCACTGCATCTCCAATTTCGACTCGTCGTCCAGAGAGATGCAATCTGGGTAAAGCCATCCCCTCCGCAGAAATCGTGCTTTCAGACGTTGAAGAGCTCGACAATAAAGCGGTCCTGTAAAGACCACTTGTATTGCTGCATAGAGTAGGCCCAGGAGGTGAGCTAACCATCTCAGAGAATTCTTCTGCAGATAGAAGACATCTGATTTCTCTGTGAATCAGCCGAACTTTGGCTGAAGGCAGAGAAACAGCCATCTCCATCGTAGTTACGGTGACACCTAGAAATTCGATAGACTGTGTCGGTGTAAGGACCGATATTTTGTAGTTTATCGGGATTGTCAGATAGGCTTCATTCAAATTTATTTTGACCCTCCAATCTGGCGGAGATAAAACTCCTTTTAATGATGGAATGTCTTCCATTTCGAAATGATTGTACACAACGTACTGGTTTAGGTGTTCTTTTTTGTGGAATAAAAGGTGGGGTCCTTTTGGGGCTCTAGTTAAGAGGATTTAAAGGAGCCTCTTGAGGTGGAATAAGGAATGACGAAAAAACCTATTCGAGAAAGCTTTTCTGATATTAGCCTTCATCTTACCTGTGGTCAAAAGGGACCTTGTATACTCGGTCATCTCCTTGAAGATGTCTTCTCCAAATAACTGACCCTCAGCGTTGGGACCAGGCTCATTATTATTATTTATATAGCGCCAACAGTTTATTATGCGCTAAGGTCGCCACTTTAGGGTGGATCCTGAGGAGAATTGAGCGTCTCCTTTTCGCTCGATAAAGCTGTTATGTTACCAAAAACACAGACTAATCTCTGTACTCGGCCCCTGTGTTCAAACAGGACTGGTTTTCATTAGTGAGGAGAAACCTCAATCGAATCCATTCATTTTTTATTTTTTTTTGTCTACAAAAACAAACACTTTATCATGACACCCCTTAAGGTGGCCTCTACTCTCCTTTTTCGGGATCAATTTGACTCCTTAAGGATGTGAATAATTTCCGGATCTAACTCGGGGTTACATGAAGCTTATGTGACAAAGTTGGGTCCGGACACTCAGCCCTCAAATTACTTCTGGTTTGTTTATCCATTGACATACGGATATGCTGTTCTATATAAGGAGCCACATGCTCTATGTGTGTCCATTCCACTGACCGGGGATGTTTTAATTGCTCTGGTACAAACATTGAATTTCTTACAGCATCTACCGGATCAATAACCGGTGTTTAGAATCAGTGGAATCAGGTGAGGAAACTGAATCTGACGCCTCAGGAGAGGAGACCGGATCGTACTCCGGGTCAGAGGAATTCACCTCAGAATTATTATTTTATTATTATTATTCTTTATTTATAAAGCGCCAGCATATTCCGCAGCGCTGTACAATAAGCACAGTATAGACAGGGTTACAATACATTGAACAACATTTGACAAACAGTACAGGAGGAGATGAGGGCCCTATTCCCGTAGGAACTCACAATCTGGGAGGGTTGGGGTTGGAAACAGGAGGAGAGGACTGTAAGGTGAGAGTGATTGATGGTTGCGTCAGTGAGTTGGGTGGTAGGCTTCCCTAAATAGGAATGTTTTAAGGGAGCGTTTGAAGGAAGAGAAGTTAGGGGAAAGTCTGACAGTACGAGGGAGAGCGTTCCAGAGAGTGGGGGCTGCGCGTGAGAAATCCTGCAGTCTATCTTGGGAAGAGGTGATGCGGGGAGAAGCTAGGCGCAGGTCACTGTTTGACCTTAGGGAGCGGCTGGGGTGTATTTGGTGATTAGTGAGGACAGGTAGTGGGGCGCTGAGTTAGTGAGGGTTTTGTAGGTAAGGATAAGGATTTTGAACTTAATTCTGCAGTGGATGGGGAGCCAGTGAAGGGACTCTCAGAGGGGAGCGGCAGAGACAGAGCGGCGGGTGAGGTGAATTAGCCTGGCGGAGGCGTTCAGGATGGATTGTAGGGGGGAGAGGCGGGACAGAGGGAGGCCAGATAAGAGATTATTGCAATAGTCGAGTCGGGAGATTACCAGGGCGTGTATTAGTTGTTTTGTGGTGACAGCGGTAAGAAATGGCCGAATTCTGGAAATATTACGCAGTTGGTATCGGCAGGAGGAGGAAAGAGACTTGATGTGGGGGATGAAGGAAAGAGCAGAGTCAAGTGTAACTCCAAGGCAGCGAACTTGGTTTGATGGGGAGATGGTGATACCCTCCACCGTGATAGAGAAGTCAGGAGGTGGGGAGGCATTGGAGGGAGGAATAAGTAGGAGCTCCGTCTTTGACATGTTTATCTTTAGGTGGTGGGAGGCCATCCAGGAGGAGATGCCAGATAAACAGTCACTGAATTTTGAAAGGACAGGGGGAGAGAGATCAGGGGTATAATAATCTGACATTGCTTCCTCTCTAGAATGTTCTGAGGAGCTGCCGGTATCTTTGCGCCTCTAGCGCGCTTCCACTTTCTTTGTCAGCCGGAGTTAACTGGCCCCTTTTTTCGTCACAGTGATGTGCTGTGGAAATTCATTTCAAGGACGGGTAGACATACGTTTTATGAGGGATATTTTTTGGGAGTTGCTCTTCTCCCTCATTGAAGTCTCAGGGACCTCATTATCCTGTCAGGAATCACTAGATAAAAATCTATCTGAAGTTGGGGAAAGTATAAATGAACGTCTGGCTGAGAGATTCTCTAGACATTTTAACCATATTATACTCAAAGTATGAGGAAAAAACGTGGGCATAAGAACGAGGGCATCTGGGCAACAGGCAGGTTCGAGTTCATCATAAAACACTTATATATTTTATTATTTTTAATTACTTATTTCACTTAAATCATTTTAATGGGAAATTTCCGGAGGCAACAAGCCGCGATGTTCTGCGCATGCGCGAACAGTCGCAAGCGTTACCTCAGAGCAGACCATTGTATGCTCTTAATGTGAGGGAAAAAACCGACAGAGAGGTAAATTTATATTGGCCATAATCGCTAGCCATAAACAAAACGAAAAACTTGCTGTTTAAAAACAATTGGAAAGGTGCAACACATAAAACAGGTTAACAGGAGAGCAACATTAACCTCTTACTGACGGGCAGGTTTTGCCAAGACTAGCCGACGTGCCACTTGCCTCATTGGCTGCATATGGTGTGTATGAGGGTATCAATAGAGCTCCACAACTATAAAACTAACAGTAATGTGCGGTGTGTATGCGCGTATCACAGAGCTCCACAACTATAAACCTCACAGTAATGTGCGGTGTGTATGAGTGTATCACAGAGCTCCACAGCAATAAAACTCACAGTAATGTGCGGTGTGTATGAGTGTATCACAGAGCTCCACAGCAATAAAACTCACAGTAATGTGCGGTGTGTATGAGTGTATCACAGAGCTCCACAGCAATAAAACTCACAGTAATGTGCGGTGTGTATGAGTGTATCACAGAGCTCCACAGCAATAAAACTCACACTCATACACACTGCACACGGATATATTGCCCCCAGCACACACATGGATATATTCACTGGCGTCGCAAGGTGGGGGCGGGGGGAGCGGCGCGCACCAGGTGACACCTGCCCTTAGGGTGACACCAAAGTTAGTAACCTGCCTGACGCAAAGGCGCAAACTATATTAGTTATTAGTTTCAGGGCCTGGGCCAAAGTCCACTCTGTCCTGGCGGCAGCACCCGCTTGTCGCCACGCACTTGCGCCATTCTAGCCAAGTCGTGTAGGCTGCAGTGTGGCCGCGGCGGCCAGCGGCTGGTTCAAAAATCTAAGATGGCGGCTGTTCCCACCCCCCTGGCGCCAGAGGGAGCGCCGCACCGGCCGTCTGACGGGCTGATGTCTCTGCCAAGTAGGCTTGTGCACCGATTTTTTTTCAGTTCGATTCGATTTGTTCAGATGTTTAAAATTTTCGATTCGGCTCGTTTCGACCGATTTCTGTTTCGATTCGGTTTGGTTCGGCTCGTTTTTCGTGTACATTTTTTTTTCGGAATATCGACCATTTTTCGTATTTTCGGGTCACTTTGCTCGTTTTTTGTATCGACTTTTCGTGATTTCGGAAATTTTCATTTTTTTTCGGAACGTCTGTTCTCCTCGTTTCAAAGTGTCTAACTCTATTCGTTTTGACGTAAACTACTATGGTTTACTTTTCTATACTTTCTATATTTTTTTATAATAATTTTTTGGTTTGTTTTTTGGATAATTCATTCTGTCGATACGATAATTCTGGCGATTCTATCGTGTTTTTTTTTATTAAATAAAGGTCCTTTTTTTCTTTTGAATATACATTTCACAACTTTATTTATTTAATCACATTAAAAAAATGGTATGAAAGCCAAGGAACAAAAAAAAAAGAACAAAACGATTTAAAAAAAAGCTAAACTGACCCGAATGGTCTGACTTTAAAAATAAATCCAGAACAAAAAGGTTTTAAAACGGAAAAATAATTGATCAAAATGATCTGAAACGAAAAAAAAAAAAAAGATTTAAAACAGACAAAAAAAAAATTAACCCTTTCGCTGCTGAGGCATTTCACGGCTTCCCTTCACGCCTGTGTGCGGCACTGCGGTCTGCTGCTGAGCTAATTTTTAATAGTTTCGCTCCTCTTGTTTAAACGCGTTTTTTTGAAGCCTTCTTTTATAATATGACCCAGACATGTTATATATCGTTCTTTCTGGCAGACTCGGCAGATGATTCATAATATATCATTATCATATGTATGCGTCATGTCCTGTCTGTATATTATAACAAAAAATGCAATAAAATTAGAATTTTCAATGTTTGTTTTACAAGGTGTAAAGTGTTTTTTCACATTTTAACATGCGAGTGTTTGCAGTTATATTTTATGAGTTGCGTTTGTTAAAAAAAATTGAAAAGGGGACTTGTTATATATTTTTGGGTGAAAATTACACTATTTTTAACAAACGCACCCCATACAAAATCCTTAGTGCAGCATCATTGTTCACATTATAATTGAAATGGCAACAATATTGCTGCATTAACAAAACAAAACACCTGTTTATTTTTTTTTATATTTAAATTTTTTATAATTTTTTTACATTGTCATGTTTGGTATTGTTGGAAAGGCCATGCTCTGGTCGATCCAAAGATACCAAACATTAACCAACCGATAGCTGCCGCGGATCGGGAGATAGGGGGTTCCAATGAACCCCCCTATCCACCTGTAATGCCCCGAGATGCCAACGCCATAAAAAGCCTAAATCCAGCGCTGCCTCGTAGTACTGAGACTCTCAGGACTCTCCTCTGCAACACTCAGGTGTTGCCTTAGGCTAGGGTCAGACTAACGCATTTTTCACGTTGTCCGTGAAAAAGTGCGTTCGAACGAATGGACGTATTTTTTCACGGAATACGCAATAGCGGTCATACGATGCGCAGTTTCATCCGTGATTTTGTACGGATCATCAATAAAACACTTTTTGGGTCTGGACGTTATGTTGGCCGGACATTAGCAGCATCTGACGTCTCCTAATCACGCACACACGCCGCTAGCGGACGCAGCGCACTCTGTACGTCAGTACTAGTGGTTTCACGTTCTCGAAAAAATGTGTTTGTTTGCCGCTTGCGTTGCGCAGCCGGACTTTTGTGCGACCGTACTTCGTATATTGGCCGTCATTGCCCGGCATCTGCTGCTAGTGCGGCCGTGATTAAGTGCGGCTGCACGCGCGTTCGCACTGCCTCAGTCTGACCCTAGCCTAATTCATCTGATGCTCCCTGCATAAAACCAAACAGCACCCAAGTAACATCGCTTCTGCATTGTCTTGGTGAATGCCAAGCTGACAGGGAGCTATCGCCTGTTCCTGTACCTGCCTAGACCCTTATCTGTTTGTCCCCTCCAGTATTTTCCTTCCTCTGTACATGTACCCCACAGAAACCTCGGAACCCGCTGCCCTGCATCTCGCAGAATCTTCAACCCGCTGCGAATTCTCAGAACCTGCCTGCCCTGCATCCCACAGACTCTCCAGGTATCATTGCCCTGCACGTCGCAGACCCTCCAGGTATCATTGCCCTGCACGCCGCAGACCCTCCAGGTATCGTTGCCCTGCACATCGCAGACCCTCCAAGCATCGCTGCCCTGCACATCGCAGACCTCCAAGCATCGCTGCCCTGCACATCGCAGACCCTCCAAGAGTCACTGCCCTGCACGTCGCAGACTCTCCAGGCGTCGCTGCCCTGCACGTCGCAGATTCTCCAGGCGTCGCTGCCCTGCACGTCGCAGACTCTCCAGGCGTCGCTGCCCTGTACGTCGCAGACTCTCCAGGCGTCGCTGCCCTGCACGTCGCAGACTCTCCAGGCGTCGCTGCCCTGTACGTCGCAGACTCTCCAGGCGTCGCTGCCCTGCACGTCGCAGACTCTCCAGGCGTCGCTGCCCTGCACGTCGCAGACTCTCCAGGCGTCGCTGCCCTGCACGTCGCAGACTCTCCGGGTGTCGCTGCCCTGCACGTCGCAGACTCTCCAGGCGTCGCTGCCCTGCACGTCGCAGACTCTCCAGGCGTCGCTGCCCTGCACGTCGCAGACTCTCCAGGCGTCAGTGCCCTGCACGTCGCAGACTCTCCAGGCGTCGCTGCCCTGCACGTCGCAGACTCTCCAGGTGTCGCTGCCCTGCACGTCGCAGACTCTCCAGGTGTCGCTGCCCTGCACGTCGCAGACTCTCCAGGTGTCGCTGCCCTGCACGTCGCAGACTCTCCAGGCGTCGCTGCCCTGCACGTCGCAAGATCTTCCGTTGTCACTGCCCTGCATTCCACAGAATCCGCTACCTCGTATGCCACAGAAAATCTCAGAACCTGCCTGCCCTGTATCCCGCAGAATCTGCTGCCCGGTATCCTGTAAAAATCCCAAAGCCCGTTGCTCTGTATTACCAAGATCCTTTACAGACCCAGGAACCTCTGCCTCTAGAAACACCCTGCCTCCGTATATTTCTCTTTTGTTGTAGTTTAGTTCTGTCCTATCTTGCCTTCCGTTAAAGTTATTGTTTGTTTAGTGTGATCCCTTCTATATTCATGTTTCCTTTTTTATGATTTCCTAATAAACCCTGTCTTCATTCTTACATCCACATTTCTCAGCAAGTTTCATTGCACACTGGGCTCAATCCTACCACCCCAGAACCAGCACCTGACACAACCATTGGTCGCAGTTAGGGGTTAACTCCAGAACTGACGTCATTGTGACGAGGTCTTGGGACTGTCGGCAGCTGCCGTTCCCCCACGCTGTTGTCTTCCTGCAAAGACGTGACCAATCCATGTTGGCGGGCAGCGTCTTAGCGGGCAGCGGTGGGAGAGAGAGAGCTCATAGCTGGGAGGAGGTGTTGCGTGAAGCTGCAAACAGGGACAAATAAACTAGACCTGAGCCGCACTGAGGATCTTTGGGTTGTGTCGGAGAAGACTTCACGCAGTGCTGCCATCAATATTTTTTGATAAATTCTTGGTTATACAATGAATGTGACTGTGGACAAAAATCCGTGTTGTTGTGACATCGCATAAGCTTAACAAAACCAGGCCATGTCGGTAATCAAATTTCAAGGCAGTACAACAAGGTTGTGTTAGTGTGTGACATTTTTTTGGCCAGGCAGGCAGTGTAGAATGTGCACAGTCACATTCATGGCCACAAATATGTTGACATATTTATGACAAAGGGTCCATAGAAATGTCAATAAATTTATGTACATATAATTTTAACAGTGTAGAAAAGAAACCAAGCAATACATATTAACTTATTAAGTAAGGAAAAGCAACGCACACAAACAGGAAAATATAGAAAAAATATAACATTTACAACATGGGAAGGGAAGGGAACATGCCAAGGATGGCAAACTGCCCAACAGGGGCACAAACAAACATAGTGTAGTGGAAATAGACTGGAAGATGGCCGCCATTGTAAGCCAGGCGACCACCATCTTGTTCAGAATATTGGTTCATTTGAGATAATTAGGCAGTTTTTAGCTGAAATTCGAAGCAGGCATACATAGAAATTTAGGAATGTGCTGAGATTGGAAGAAAAACAATCAAAGCGCTGAGAAAGGTCTCTGCTGTTTTTGACACAGAGAAAGGATACATCAAGGTCGTTGGGGCCCGCAGAAATACAAAGGAGTATAGAGATCAGACCAGGTGCCTTTTGTAACAAATGAGTGAAGACGCTAGGGAGGGGGGGGCGCAGCCCGGAACAGTGGGAGCAACTAATTATGATTCACTGAAACTAACATGAAGTTTGCCAATTTACAGCCAAATTAATGAAATGTCTTTTGTATTAGCCAAAGGGAGGTACTAACCCACGTGGGGTGGGATAGCGTAACCGGGAGGTGGGCTAATTGGGATGTACCTAATCATGTATTTTGAGGTATAAAATCTCATGTCACTGTGAAAATCGCTGCTCATTCTTTGCGATTGAATCCTGTTTGAGCATCTGTTGTGATATCACAATAAAGTTTGCCTTTCCTGAAGAGACTCGTGTTCAGACAATCCTTGCTCGTGTCCGGTCCGGCCTCGTCTTGAGTGAACCTGCAGATTCCGGTTACATTTCGGGAGGAGGCTGCCACTGGTCTCACTGCCGCTCCAGGATGTCAGCGGCATTGCTTATATGCTCCCGCAATTCCTGGAGCAGTTCCTGGATGGCATCGATGGTCGTAACAGCCAAGCGTAGCTCGCCGATCGCCTCCCGATTTATTATCCTGACACTGGAGGACGTGTCCGGTCTGGCTTCTCCTTCTATATATCCAATAAATGAAAGAAGGAAAATACAGTAAGTAAAGCAGGTTTCTATTTTTTACTGAAAATCTTGAAAAAATATAACAGTAGTATATACCAGAGCTGGCGGCGTCCTGAGGCTCCGACTCCTCCTCCGACTCCTCCCCCACCACCACCGTCAGCATATCCGGTGCTATATCTAAGAAATTAAAGAAATAAAAAATACAGTAAACAACAAAACTGATTTATTTTTGAACAAAAGTCGATGCAAAATACAACAGTAAAAAAAAATACCTGGACTCGCGGCCTACTGCTGCGGCTCCGGCTCCCTCCTCCTGCTCCTCCTCCTGCTCCTCTTGTGCTATACATAAAAAAATTAAATTAAAATACAGTAAACAAAAAACGTTTCTGTTTTTGACCAAAAGTCATTGCAAAATAAAACAGTATATACCAGCGCTGGTGGTCGCCCGTGGCTCCTCCTCCTCCTCCACTGGGGCACTGGTGCCCACCGGGGCAGATGCTGCCTTCTTCCTGTCTTCTGCCAAATCCAAAAAATAACACGTAAATAATGCAGACTGGAAAAAATGGTATATCTATACAATGTATTGCCGAAAGTATTGCGACACCCCTCCACTACCCACTAGCACTACCAGCTTGACCCACCACTACTCCCATCTCATAGTTCTTAAGTCAAAATATTTATTTATTTCCTCTGCACATAGACATATATTACCGTTCAATTATATATTTTTTTTAGAAGTAAACATTACGTTTATTCAATAAAAACTATTATTTGTGTTGTGTGCGTACAAAGCGCATTGTGCGACTGCTTTTAGTTATTTTATAGATGCCTCAGCCTCAGTTTCACTTTCAGTTTCTGCGAATAAAACTGGATATTGCAGAAACAACAGAAATCCGCCATTTTGTTTTGAAATTTGCATCTAAAGCGTTCAATAATGACACTGCTGCAGCAAACTGAATTGCTGCGCTGCAACAATTCAGCAGCTGCTGAGGATGTATTGAACACGGCTCTGTTTGGATGCACTTTCAGAAGAACTACATGTCCCATCCTACCACTTAGCAGAGACGCAGAGATTTTTATTGATGCGCAGGTGGGAGCCAATATTGGGCAAGCTTCGGGTCATCTCGTATGCACTCAATCACAACAACCCCCCCCCAGCACACTACAGACTATACACACAGTGCCAAAAGAAATCCAGCATTGTAACTTCATCTACATACATCAAATGTCACAATTTTCACGAATACGTAAAATCACAAAAAGGAAGAGCTATGGCAAAAATGCATGTATGACGAGTCGTGAAAACGCAAAGCTATACACAATCACATTGCATGAAAAAAGGACTGGATAAATCAACGTATTTCTGTGCACATTAGCACATGCAAGCACATTATTATTATTATACAGGATTTATAAATATAGCGCCAACAGTTTGCGCAGCGCTTTACAATATAACATGACACTTACGTTTGGCTATGACGCGACGGATGTGCCTCAGCTGCTCCTGCTCGCGCGTCTTGAGGTCGGACCAGCGTTTTCGGAGCTGGTCCTTCGTCCGGTCCTTCCCGAACAGCTCCAGGATGGTGGTGTGAACCTTATTGAGGATACGGTCCTTTCTAGAATTATTCTTCCTGCCGTAAGGGCCCTTACGGCAGTCGTAGTCCTTAAGATCAAAGATGCGGACCAGCTCCAGCATCTCGTCAAATGCCATGTTGCTGGCCCGCTTCTTTCTGGGTGGTGTTTCATGGGTGCAAGAAGATGAGGAGGTGTCTGAATGGCACTCGTCTCTTGCAGCCATGATGAATAATAAAAACAATATTTTGCCCAAAAAGTTGTCAAAAAACTGGCTCAGTGATACGCATTTACAAATACAAAATGTACAGAATCAGCGATATAACCGATAATAGTTAAATATACGATGTCCAGAATTAGCGAAATGGAACCGAAATCACGAATGGAACTGAAATCATGTATAGAGCAAAAATAAATTTCGATTTGACACATTTCAAGTCCATTCGAAAATTCCGAAAATATTTCGTTTCGTCTCGGAAAACTTTTCGGATCTGTCGGTTTTCGGGTCCGATCCGATTCGGAAAATCGGTCGCATCCGAAAACACGAATCGGGAAATTTTGTGAAAATTACGAAATTCCGAAACCCGAAACGCACATCCCTACTGCCAAGTGACCTGCCCTATACACAGCTCCATCCCTGGCGGTTCACCAAAGCGGCCACAGCACCCTGCCTGCCTGAACTGAACAGCCCCAGCACTGGAGGAGCCCTGCCTCATCCAATCTGAGAGAGCAGCACACGTACTACCCAGCCTCCACCAGTAAGTGACCCCCTCTGCCCTGACCCCCCTAACACAAATATATTTACTTGTGCTACAGTGCTTGCCTTCTTTGCTGGCCATAAAAAAAATCAGGTGCAGTGCAGACAGCCTAGAACACAGGATAACTTTATTTGCTTACTATGGCTCCTATCCCTTCCTCTCTTTGGCAAATAAATTAAGTGAATTACCGCACCGGGTGACACCAACCCTAGTGATGCCACTGGATATATTGCCCCCAGCTCACACATGGATATATTGCCCCAGCAGCTCACATAAGGATATATTGCCCACAGCTCACATATGGATATATATATTGCCCCTAGCAGCTCACACATGGATATATATTGCCCCAGCAGCTCACATATGGATATATATATTGCCCCTAGCAGCTCACACATGGATATATATTGCCCCAGCAGCTCACAAAAGGATATATATTGCCCCCAGCATCTCACACATGGATATATATTTTCCCAGCAGCTCACACATGGATATATATTTCCCCAGCAGCTCACACATGGATATATATTTCCCCAGAAGCTCACACATGGATATATATTGCCCCAGCAGCTCACACATGAATATACAGTTGTGTTCAAAATTATTCAACCCCCACTGAAATTGAGTGTTTTGGCCAGTTCGACATTAATTTTGATCATTCAGTCATCTTGCTTACAATTAAATCAAAGAGGCACATGTAGGTCAGACAAATATAACATAACATTTATAATGAAATAACCACAAATGTCTTTTCTGTGCTCCCATCATTATCAGTTTTATTCAACCCCCAAGTGACATTCAATCTTAGTACTTAGTACAACATCCTTTTACAGTTATAACAGCTTTTAAACGTGAAGCATAGCTTGACACAAGTGTCTTGCAGCGATCTACGGGTATCTTCGCCCATTCGTCATGGGCAAAAGCCTCCAGTTCAGTCACATTCTTAGGCTTGCGCAATGCAACTGCTTTCTTTAAGTCCCACTAGAGGTTCTCAATCGGATTTAAGTCAGGTGACTGCGATGGCCACTCCAAAATGTTCCAGCCTTTAATCTGCAACCATACTCTAGTGGACTTGGAGGTATGCGTGGGATCATTGTCCTGTTGAAAGGTCCAACGTCTCCCAAGCCTCAGGTTTGTGACGGACTGCATCACATTGTCATCCAATATCTCCTGGTACTGGAGAGAATTCATGGTACCTTGCACACGCTGAAGCTTCCTTGTACCTGCAGAAGCAAAACAGCGCCAAAGCATGATTGACCCCCCGCCATGCTTCACAGTAGGCAAGGTGTTCTTTTCTTCATAGGCCTTGTTCTTCCTCCTCCAAACATAGCGTTGATCCATGGGCCCAAACAGTTCTAATTTTGTTTCATCAGTCCACAGAACACTATCCCAAAACTTCTGTGGTTTGTCCACATGACTTTTGGCATACTGCAGTCGACTCTTCTTATTCTTTGGAGACAGAAAGGGGGTGCGCCTGGGAGTTCTGGCATGGAGGCCTTCATTACGCAGTGTGCGCCGTATTGTCTGAGCTGAAACTTCAGTACCCACATCTGACAACTCTTTTCTCAGTTCCTCAGCAGTCACACGGGGACTTTTCTCCACTCTACGCTTCAGGTAGCGCACAGCAGTCGAAGTCAGCATCTTCTTTCTGCCACGACCAGGTAGCGTTTCAACAGTGCCCTTTGCCTTGAATTTGCGAATGATGCTTCCTATGTTCTCTCTTGGTATGTTTAACATCTTTGCAATCTTCTTATAGCCATTGCCCTTCCTGTGAAGAGTAATCGCCTCTTCTCTTGTCTTCCTGGACCATTCTCTTGACTTCACCATGTTTGTAACCACACCAGTAAATGTCTAGAAGGAGCTGAGTATCACAGTCATTTTAAAGCTGCCTAATTGGTGCTTATTATGCTTTATTGCTGCTCCGTGACATCCACAGGTGTTTTCAATACCTGATTGAAAACACTTGAATGAACCTCTGTTCTTCAGAGTGGTAGTCTTTAAGGGGTTGAATAATTGTGTCAATGAAGAATTCACAAAAGAAACATTTACTACTGTATTACAAAACCAATTGATGTCATTTTAGTTGCATATGGTTCTTTAAAAAGTCCTTGTAGGATTTCATTCTGAATACAATTACAAATGTACACTAAATTCCCTAAAACCCTTTACAGCATTGGGGGTTGAATAATTTTGAACACAACTGTATATTTCCACCAGCAGCTCACACATGGATATATTTTGCCTCCAGCAGCTCACATAGATATACAATATATTGCCCCAGCAGCACACACAAGGATATATATTGTCCCCAGCAGCTCACACATGGATATATATTGCCCCAGCAGCTCACACATGGATTTATATTGCCCCAAGCAGCTCACACATGGATATATATTGCCCCCAGCAGATCACACATGGATATATTTTGCCTCCAGCAGCTCACATGGATATACAATATATTGCCCCAGCAGCTCACACATGGATATATATTGCCCCAGCAGCTCACACAAGGATATATATTGTCCCCAGCAGCTCACACATGGATATATATTGCCCCAGCTGCTCAAACATGGATTTATATTGCCCCCAGCAGCTCACACATGGATATATTTGCCCCAGCAGCTCACACAGGGATATATATTGGCCCAGAAGCTCACACATGGATATATATTGCCCAAAGCAGCTCACACATGGATATATATTGCTACAGCAGCTCACACATGGGTATATATTTCCCCAGCAGCTCACACATGGATATATATTGCTCCCAGCAACTCAAACCAAGGATATATATTGCCCCCAGCAGCTCATACATGGATATATTGCCCCAGCAGCTCATACATGGATATATATTGCCCCCAGCAGCTCACACGTGGATATATATTGCCCCAGCAGCTCACCTCTCCTCTGCCAGGCCCCTCCGAGAAAATATTGCCAGACACCGCGTGCTTTTCGTCCTACGAGTGGTCGCCGGCAAGAAGCTCTGCCGCTCACGTGGGTTCCACCAGCCAGCCGCAAACTTGTGAGATCGCAGAGTTCACGTGAACTCCGCGATCTCGCAGCTAGCTGGTGGAACCCGTGCGAGCGGCAGGGCTGCTGCGCCCCCTGGCTAAAAGGTGTCCAGGGGGACTCGCTACGCTAATGCAATAAAGAGCTTCTTCTATTAAATCCTCACACAGGCCGTGACTTCCAGCGTCTGCTCTTAGGATACGAAGAAGCTCACAGCTCTCACTTAATGCGCTGATACTTAGTGGATCCTGCAGGATTCAGGCTGAGATCTCACAGCTCAGATCTAGGGCTCAGATCTAGGTTTAGCAGAGAGTTTCAGTGAATGTGACCCAGGAATCTGTTTCCTGCAGAGTCACAGCTCAAACACACAATACCAGATATTTCACGTCTCATAAAAGGTGGGTTTCACCTCACCACGAGGCACTGTTTAGTGAATAAACCCCTACACAGACAGAGGGAGAACTCAAATCAGGAAACTACAGGGTTAACAGTCAGTTTCATGATGCAAAGTGTCCACGCCCTGTGTGTGTGGAATGTGGTAAAACACGCCCACTGACTCCTGATAGGAGAAAAGTTAGTTTCATTTCTCATTCTGCTTCCAGCGATGGCGTCTGCTGATCTGAGAGACGAGCTGACCTGCTCCATCTGCCTGAACATTTATACAGACCCTGTGACCCTGCCATGTGGACACAGCTTCTGCAGGACCTGCATTGGGGATGTGCTGGACACACAGGAGGGATCTGGAGCCTATAAGTGTCCTGAGTGCAGAGCAGAGTCTCAGGAGCGTCCGGCTCTGGTGAAGAACAGGAAACTGCGGAACATCGCTGAGAATATCCGATCTACTCACCCAGAGCAGGAGGAGGCGGGATCCCCTGTACTTACTGTGACTCTCCGGTACCGGCTGCTAAAACATGTCTACATTGTGAAGCTTCTCTGTGTGATAAACACTTAAAGAAACACAGCAAGTCAGCAGAACATGTCTTAACTGAACCCACCACTTCACTGGAGAACAGGAAATGCTCCGTCCACAAGAAGGTCCTGGAGTATTACTGCTGTGAGGACACGGCCTGTATCTGTGTGTCCTGCAGCCTGGCCGGAGAGCACAGGGGACACCAGGTGGAGACTCTGAATGAGGCCTCTGAGAAGAAGAAGGAGAAACTGAGGGATATTCTGCAGAAA
>RXON01001680.1:0-22530 GCA_009667805.1 Leptobrachium leishanense
CAAATGTACACTAAATTCCCTAAAACCCTTTACAGCATTGGGGGTTGAATAATTTTGAACACAACTGTATATATAGATATATATTTGTGATCCCATGCACGTTGTTTTCGTCTGTGGATATAATTACTACAGACTCTTCTCTCTGTCTGCTCTCTGTACTCCTTGCTCCTCTCTTTTCTTCTCTCTGTGCTCCTGCTTACTGCTCAGCAGACTGCCATGTAGTAAGAAGAAAATGGCCAATGCGCCAGCCTTACGTGCAATTAATATGGTGCCGGTCCACAAGACGCCACTGTCGACTCTGGATATGGCTCTCGAGCCATGCAAAGAGTAATTGTGAGCTAGAGGAACTCAACAAGACCTGATAGGTCTCACCTTATCATGACCATACAGGGTAAAATAGAAAAAGGAGACTGGACCTAAAGCAAATGATCAGAGCAACATTAGCAAAGTTGACAAGGAAGGCTTTACATATTAGTAAGCAACATGATAGGTAATACCCTGGCATTGTTGATGTTTTGCAGCTGTTAATGTATTGCACAACTAATACTATGGAAAAAAACAGACCTTAATATTAATTTAAATGAAACCCATAAACAGTACATACACCATTAAACGGTATTATTCAGTCCTCTAGAGTCAAAATGTTAACTGTTTAAAATGCAGTGAATAGTACAGCTGCATTATATTTTCCCTGAAGAAATGTATAAATGAGAAATATTTAAAGTGCCAGCAGGTGCTGCCTGCATTAATTATGATTTTAGCAATTACAGAATTAATGCTGCACAGTCTATCAGCACAGAAAACTACAATTGCTGTGGATATGCTGCATTCACCAACATAACAAAAAATCAAATACAAATGTTCTCTCAATCTTATACGTAGATATAATTTTTAGTGATGCCAAAATTCTTGCCATTGGATTCCTTAAAAAAAATGTCAGTACACTTTTTTCCCCCAATAAAAAGGACTTACTAGGATTCAAATTCCAAAAATGAAATTAGTGCTGTGAACATAATGTAAGAATTAAAAAATGTTCTGGTCTTTTCAAAAGGTGCTGTCAGTGTGAGTTAGTGATGTATAATAAGCCAATGATTATAATTAGGAACAAAACAAGATATGCACATGAGGTTGTGTTTTTCCAAGTAAAAAAGGCTTTGGGCCATATTACATAGTTGGTGCTAACTTAACCAGAGCTGTTGTAAACTTCCCAGAGCCATTATAGCATATGGAGTTTTTCAGTTTACAACAGCTCTGGTTAAGTTAGCACCAACTATGTAATATGGCCCTTTATTTACAGTGTTAAGGTTTTAGTCCATAATAGGGATGAGCCGAACACCCCCCTAGTTCGGTTCGGGCCCGAACCCGAATTTTTCCAAATGTTCGGTCCGAACCCGAACCCGAACCCATGCAAGTCAATGGGGCTGAAAATTCGGTTTTTAGAGTGCCCTCCAAGAGGGCATATATGCTACATATTTGCCATAAAAGGTGTATGGGGGTCTGGGTAGTGCCCTGAGGGACAGGAAACAAGGACAAAAAGTTTAAAAAAATACGTTTTTAAAGGGACAGTGAGTTTTCCATTAAATAAGGGTTAAAAATAAAAATGAAAAATTCCTTCAAATATCGTGCCTAGGAGGTCCCCATAACCTGCCCGTGAAGTGGCGGATTTGTTGGATGTATAGAAACACTTAAAAAAAAAAATGATGTTTCAAATTACGGTAAATGCTTTTCCTTTAATCTATCCATAACAACTGCTTGGGGCGCAGTCTGTATGAAAAAGGAGGAGCATTTTCGGACGCGCAGAAAAAAGTTTACTGATTTTTTTGGCTAAATTATTGTGAAACTTATGCAGGCTTTGGATGAAAGTAACAATAGGGTGCTTCAAAATTGGTCCTTTAGCGTCGGCAACAGTGCCGTCACACCGTAACCCCTCTGAGGATATGAATCTGATACAGGCGTCAGTGGCAGTGCACCCAAATATTGTGCTTTTGGTGCCAGACCTGCAAGTACTATCATACAGTAACCCCTCTGTGGTATTGTGGAAGAATGCAGGGGTGAACCTTGCGGTCCTTATATTAACCCTTTCGCTGCTGAGCTTTTCCCGCCCCTGTGCTGAGGTCATTTTTACTGGTTTTGCTCATCATGTTTAAACGTGTTTTGAAGGCTTATTTTAGTATATGACCCAGAATATTATATATTGTTCTTCCGTCAGACTCGGCAGATTCATTAATATGTCATTTATTATATGTATACGTCATGACCTGTCTGTATATTATAACAAAAAATGCAATAAAATATGATTTTTCAATAATTTACAATGTGTAAAGTATTTTTTTTTCACATTTTAACATGCGAGCAATGCGGTTATATTTGTATGGGGTGCGCTTGTTAAAAAAATTAGAGATGGGGTCTCGTTTTATATTTTTTTGGGGAAAATTACACGATTTTTAACAAACGCACCGCATACAAAATCGTTAGTGCAGCATCGTTGTTCACATTATAATTGAAATGGGAACAATATTGCTGCATTAACAAACCAAAAAAAATAAAAAAAATTAAAATTTTTTTTAGAATTTTTTTTAAAATATTTTTTTTACTTTTATTTTTTTTTTTTTTTTTTTTTTAAAACTTTTTCACTTTCGTGTTTGGTATCGTTGGAACGGCCATGCTCTGGCCGATCCAACAATACCAAACTTTAACCCCTAGCTCCCACGGATCGGGAGATAGGGAGTTCATTGGAACTCCCTATCTCCACAGTGGAGTTTTTAGGAAAAAGGAAAGTAATCAGTGGAAGCTGTGTGTGTGTTCCAAAAGCAGGAGAAGTGCTGTGCCTTGCTGGAGAGGCTTCTACATACTGGGGAAAGGATTCCCCATGTTTGGGACGGTTTAAAGCGTTGTACCACAGATACCCTACCAACGACCTGGACGCAGAGCAAGCAGAGTAAGCAGCCAGAGAGGTCCAGGAGCTCACCGCTAAGGAGCACCACATGCGTAACAGTTGAGCCTGGACCATTAAGGCTCCTGAATTGGTGAGTGTGACTCTTATCTCTCTCAAATATACGTATTTAAGGCTGATGTCATGCTATGAGAGCGCTGTCTCTCTCTTTTTCTGCTCTTATGTCCCCCCATCTGAGGTCGAATAAGAAGACCGTGTAAAGAAGGGCAGTGACCACCCTATTTTTTAGGCACAAGGCGCTCCACTCCAGAGCCTGGATTCAAAAGGTTCTGGATCTTGTAAGTGTGAATTTTTCGAAATCCATTGCACTTTAAATATAGAAGGTATCACACTATTACCTCTCTTCTCTCATTACATCCCCCATTGCGGAGCCCATCAAGACTACTAGGAGAACGGACACTTCCAACGGACTCGCTATATTTGTGGAAAGGGTAAAATTGACAATATTCTTGAGCACTTTTGATGCATCACCCATCCACTTAGGTACCGGACTAACCATCAATAAAGACCTCTATGACCTCCATTGGCAGACAGCCCTAACAAATCTGGACTTCACCAGCTATTATTACTCTGTCTCCAATAAGCCTTTCTACATTGTCTCCCATCTGTACTGTTGCACTTGCACTTTAATTGTATCGCATCTGTATTTTGAACCCTGTTTGCACACTAAGGATATTGTACTAGCACTTTATATCCCCTGTGATTTGCATTTGCACCTTGTATCTATGGTACACGCAATTAGCCCTGATATTATCTGAGCTATACCAAAACGATATCTAATTATTGCACCACTAGGAATTTCCACCCAGATATTGTGCCTTTGGTGCAAGACTGCCAGGCCAGCAAGTATCATCATACAGTAACCCCTCTGTAGTATTGTGGAAGAATGCAGGGGTGGACCATGTGGTCCTATATTGAAAAGCTTTTTATCTGGTAATGGGCGTCAGTGCACCCAGATATTGTGCCTTTGGTGCCAGGCCAGCAAGTATCATCATACAGTAACCCCTCTAGTATTGTGGAAGAATGCAGGGGGTGGACCATGTGGTCCTATAATAAAAAGATGTGATTCTGGTCAAGGCGTCAGTGCACCCAGATATTGTGCCTTTCATGGCAGCTAGTGCCTTCACACCGTAACCTTTGTGGTATTGTGGAAGAGTGCAGGTTGGACCCTGCGGTTCAAAAAATTAAAATGATATAAATCTGGCACAGGCGTCAGTGCAGCCAAATACTGCGCCTTTCATGGCAGCAAGTGCATTCACACCGTAACCCTTTTGTGGTATTGTGGAAGGGTGCAGGGTTGGACCCTGCGGTTCAAAAAATTTAAATGATATAAATCTGGCACAGGCGTCAGTGCAGCCAAATATTGCGCCTTTCATGGCAGCAAGTGCATTCATACCGTAACCCTTTTGTGGTATTGTGGAAGAGTTCAGTGCTGGAGGTTTTGTGAATGCAGAAGACATCCCCGATCTATTCCGTTACGTCAGCATCAGGGGGGTTAATAGCTGCTGATCCAGGACTGATTCATTTTTATAAATGTCAGCCGGTCTACAGAGTCGGTGGACAGACGCACTCTTGTCTGTGACAAAACCGTCCAGCGGCACTGAACATCCTTTCAGAAAGCACGCTGGATAAAGGGCAACCTAGTAGCTGCATAGCATATTGGCTAAATTCTGGCCAGTGATCCAATCTCAACACCCAGTAAGCCAGTGGATCATCTGCTGAAAGGTATCCAGGTCTGCCCTTGCCCCTAGGTAGTCCTGCACCATATGTTGAAGACGCTGGCAATGGGTGCCTACATTTGACGTCCCTGGGCGTCGAGGACTAAAATTTTTTAAAAATGCATCAGTCAAGCGGCCCTGGCCTTCACCACTATTCCTCTGATCATCTGCAGCCTCAGAAGCACTTATGTTAGCACTTGGTAATCTACCAGTGCCTGGAAAGGTGTTACACAAGTGTCGCTTTAGAGCGTCCTCAAGTTTTTTTATCCTGTGCTCCCTCTGTGCGGGCAGGATGAGCTCTGCAACTTTACCCTTGTATCGTGGATCAAGAAGGGTTGCCAACCAATAATGATCCCTCTCCTTGATAGCACGAATCCTGGGGTCCTTTAGCAGGCTTTGCATTATTAGGGAGCCCATGCAGCGTAGGTTGGAGGTGGCATTAGCTTCCGAGTCTTCCTGGTCAATGAGGATGACCGTATCGTGCACTTCCTCCTCCCAGCCACGCACTAGCCCTTCTGTTTCTGGGCACACGAAACCCTCTCTTGAGGAATCCCAACCTTCAATGCCCCACTACTTAAATACTCCTCCTCTTCCTCCTCCTGTCTGATCCGAGTAGGACCCGCTGGAATGCTGTCTGCGGAAAGACTGGGGCCTTGAGAGCTAGGGAAGGCTTTCTCTTCCTCCCGCTGCTCTGCCTCGAGCCACATCTATAATTCCCCGCAGAGTGTGCTCCAGAAAGAACACTAAAGGAATTGTGTCACTGATGCATGCACTGTCCCTGCTCACCATCCTCGTTGCCTCCTCAAATGGTGACAGTACAGTGCATGCATCCTTGATCATCAGCCACTGCAGGGGGGGAAAAAAACCAAGTTGACTTGAACCTGTCCTTGTGCCATACTCACACAGGTACTCGTTGATGGCCCTCTGCTGCTTGTGCAGATGCTGCAGCATTGCTAATGTCGAGTTCCACCTGGTGGGCATGTCACAGATCAGACGGTTTGTGGGAAGGTGGAATTCTCTTAGAATTTTTGCCAGGCGAACGCTTGCTGGGAATGAGCGTCTGAAGTGGCTGCAGACTTTTCTGGCCTGGCTGAGAAGCTCTGGCAGCCCTGGGTACTTGGTTAGGAAACGCTGTACCACCAGATTTAGGACGTGTGCTAGGCATGGTACATGCGTCAATTTACCCTTGCATAGGGCAGAGAGAAGGTTGCTGCCATTATCACAGACGATCATTCCCAGCTCAAGCTGGCGTGGTGTTTACCATTTTTGCACCTGGCCCTGCAGAGCTGACAGAATTTCTGGCCCGGTGTGGCTCCAGTCCCCTAAACAAACCAGCTCAAGCACAGTATGGCTTCTTTTTGCTTGAGCCATTGCGTAGACCCTGTCAGGCGTCGGTTTAACTGCCACTTCGCCAGAGACAGAGAAGGAAGAGGAGGAAGAGGGAGAGGTGGTGGTGGTGGTGGAGCAGACAGACCTCATACAAGCAGCTTTCTGGAGGCGTGGTGGATGAACAAGCTCCAGCACAGGTCTTGGATCCCTCCCAGCTGCAATCAGAGTTACCCAGTGTGCCGTGAAGGAAATGTAACGACCCTGTCCATGCTTGCTGGACCATGTTTCTAAAGTCACATGCACCTTGTTGCTGACTGCCTTTCCCAATGACTGGATAACATTGTCTTCCATGTGCTGGTATAGTGCTGGAATGGCCTTGCGTGAAAAGTAATGGTGTTTTGGAACCTGCCACTGTGGTACAGCACATTCAGCAAATTCACGGAAGGGAGCAGAGTCCACCAGCTGGAAAGGCAGCAGCTGCAATGCGAGTAATTTTGCTAAGCTGGCATTTAGACGCTGTGCTTGGGGATGGTTGGGACTATATTTTTTCTTACGCTGCAGCAGCTGCGGCAACGTAATCTGACTGCGTAAATCTTCAGCTGCTGGAGGATGTCACATTGTGAGGAAGGACCTGGTACAATCCATTACTGTAGCATCATCCCTGTCAGTAGAGGTTGTAGGCAATGACATGGCAGGACATACAGTGGGGGTAGAGACAGATGAGAGGAGGAGGACCTACACAAAGTTTTGCGCCAACGGGATGTGTGACACTTGTTCATATGTCGCCTCAAGCACGTGGTACCCAAGTGTCCGGTGTTTATCCCACGCTTCAGCCTCCTCTGACATAGATTACAAATAGCAACGGTGGGGTCTGCTGCACATTTCTTAAAGAACTCCCAGACAGCAGAGTTCCTGCATGTGTTCTTTGAGACAACAGCGCTCTGCACCGGAGCAGCTCTGACATCTGATGCCTTGGACTGGCTAGTGCTATGGTTGGTCACAGAGGATTTGTGCCTCGTGTTGCTGTGCCTCCTCCTCCTCCTCCCCTCCTCCTCACTGATTCCTTAGTTCGATCTGGCACCCAGGTGGAGTCAGTGACCTCATCATCAATGTCATCTTCACCTCCTATCTCCTCGTCACTGGAGCCAACTTGGCAGTATGCTGCAGCTGCTGGGGCAACATGAGTGCTAGTTATTTGTGTGTCATCACTGGCACCCCTTCCTCTAGGTTATTATACTCCCTTGCTCAACCTCAGAGATTGAATCAGAGCACTGTAGTTCCTGCGCATCCTCAAGCAGCATGTCACTGTCATTGTAGTCAAACAATTCAGCTGACTCCTCTGTGTGTGATAGCGAGGCTACGGCAGGAGTAGCTGTGGACATGGAGGCTGTATTAGATGCTTTGGCAGCTGAGGTGGACTGTAAAGCACTAGAAGCCTGGCTGGCAGAGGACTCGGAGGCTGAGGATGGCCTGGCTAGCCAATCCACCAAATCCTCTGTATGTTGCTGCTGGTTAAGAAGACGGCCAGCACCAGTTATAAAGGACAAGCATGCCCCTGCAGAGGATGCACCACGTCCACCACGACCAGAGGCACAGCCTCCCGACATAGGGGCTGCTTGCCCTCTTATCTGTGTCTGGGAGTGTCTGCCTGTCCTTTTTGCTCTTTCAGACATGGTGAGTGATATATAGATTAAATATATACAGAACTCTGATTCAACTCTGGTATAAAGATTAAAGATTTACAGAACTCTGGTATAACTCAGTGAGACACCCTGATAGCTGGCAGCCAGTGACAAAACACAGATTACAATTCGCAGAAACCTCCTATAAATCATTGAGACCCCCTGATGGGTGCCAGTGACAAGACACAAACTACGATTCTCAGAAATCTGCTACAAGTCAGTGAGACCCCCTGATAGGACCCCCTGATAGCTGGCAACAGTGACAAGACACAGATTATATTTCGCAGAAACCTCCTAAAATGCAGTGAGACCCCTTGATGGGCAGCAGTGAAACCTCTTATAAATCAGTGAGACCCTTTGATGGGCGGCAGTGAAACCTCCTATAAATGAGTGAGACCCTTTGATGGGTGGCAGTGAAACCTCCTATAAATCAGTGAGACCCTTTGATGGGTGGCAGTGAAACCTCCTATAAATCAGTGAGACCCTTTGATGGGTGGCAGTGAAACCGCCTATAAATCAGTGAGACCCTTTGATGGGTGGCAGTGAAACCTCCTATAAATCAGTGAGACCCTTTGTTGGGTGGCAGTGAAACCTCCTATAAATCAGTGAGACCCTTTGATGGGTGGCAGTGAAACCTCTTATAAATCAGTGAGACCCTTTGATGGGTGGCAGTGAAACCTCCTATTAATCAGTGAGACCCTTTGGGGGCAGTGAAACCTCCTATAAATCAGTGAGACCTTTGATGGGTGGCAGTGAAACCTCCTATAAATCAGTGAGACCCTTTGATGGGTGGCAGTGAAACCTCCTATAAATCAGTGAGACCCTTCGATGGCTGGCAGTGAAACCTCCTATAAATCAGTGAGACCCTTTGATGGGTGGCAGTGAAACCTCCTATAAATCAGTGAGACCCTTCGATGGGTGGCAGTGAAACATCCTATAAATCAGTGAGACCTTTGTTGGGTGGCAGTGAAACCTCCTATAAATCAGTGAGGCTCTTTGATGGGTGGCAGTGGAAACCTCTTATAAATCAGTGAGACCCTTTGATGGTGGCAGTGAAACTCCTATAAATCAGTGAGACCCTTTGATTGGTGGCAGTGAAACTCCTATAAATCAGTGAGACCCTTTGATGGTGGCAGTGAAACCTCTTATAAATCAGTGAGACCCCTTGATGGGTGGCAGCCAGTGAGAACACACGGATTATAACAATTCCCAAATATTTTGTAGAAATTAGTGACCCCAAAAATACTGCGTGGTACTGGCTGTGTGACAAGACACAGAGCACCTCAATTCACAAATGTTTTAAAGAAATTAGTGAGCCCCAAAATACTGGGTGGTACTGGCTGTGTGACAAGACACAGATCACCTCAATTCACAAATGTTTTAAAGAAATTAGTGAGCCCCAAAATACTGCGTGGTACTGGCTGTGTGACAAGACACAGATCACCTCAATTCATAAATGTTTTAGAGAAATTAGTGAGCCCCAAAATACTGCATGGTAGACATGTGCACAGCACAAAATTTCGTTTTGAACTAATGGATTAGTCCTAAAATGCAATTTATTTAGTTACTAAAGAAATTCGTTTTCAGTTCTTTAGTATGAAAACTAATTTCATTCATCCGAAAACCAATGGATACAATTACTATTGTAGTGGCTCCTCAGAGGGCTGAGATCGCTGCTTGTTACAGTATCTCTCACTCTCAGCACAATGTGGGCCATATTACATAGTTGGTGCTAACTTAACCAGAGCTGTTGTAAACTTCCCAGAGCCATTAGAGCCTATGGAGGTTTTCAGTTTACAACAGCTCTGGTTAAGTTAGCACCAACATTGTAATACTGCCCCGTGTCAGGCAAAGCTGTTACAGTACTGACTGTTCGCTGCTCATCACAGCGCTCAGAGTTTCAGTAAACTAGTAAATAATATTTTTTATATATAAGAGTTAGAACAATATTATTTCCTTGTTTTACTGAAACTCTGAGCGCAGTTACAGTCAGTTACTGTAACAACTGAGCCTGATACATTGTACTGAGAGATAATGTAACAAGCAGCCGATCTCAGCGCTCACAGCCACAGGATTTAAAGGGCTGAAAAAAAGGATCCTCTCTGTATAATGTTTAGAACATCCTCCTACATTAATACCCCTGTCTGTATAATGTATACAACATCCACCTGCATTAATTAATACCCCTCTCTGTATAAATATAGAACATCCTCCTGAATTAATTAATGTCCCTCTCTGTAATAGAACATCCTCTTCAATTTATACCTTTCTCTGTATAATGTATATAACATCCTCCTGCATTAATACCCCTCTCTGTATAATGTATAGAACATCCTCCTGCATTAATTAATGCCCCTATCTGTATAGAACATCCTACTGCATTGGCATGTGGAGGGTGCAGAACTTCGGATGTTGCACTCTTCATTGCTGGTCTCCTTCACTCATCAATGTAATATCACAAAAAGGACTGGAACTAAAATGTAGTGCATTTTATTTTAGTTTCTTTCGTTTTTTGTACTGAGCAGTTTCGTTTCTCTTGAGTCATACTAAAACTAAATTATCCCAAAATTCGGACTAAATCGTTTTAGTACTAAAACGAATGCACATGTCTACTGCATGGTACTGGCTGTGTGACAAGACACAGATCACCTCAATTCACAAATGTTTTAAAGAAATTAGTGAGCCCCAAAATACTGCGTGGTACTGGCTGTGTGACAAGACACAGATCACCTCAATTCATAAATGTTTTAGAGAAATTAGTGAGCCCCAAAATACTGCATGGTACTGGCTGTGTGACAAGACACACATCACCTCAATTCACAAATGTTTTAAAGAAATTAGTGAGCCCCAAAAAAACTTGCTGGCTGTGTGACAAGACACAGAAGATCACCTAAATTCAAATTGTTTTAAAGAATTTAGTGACCCCGAAAAAACTTGCTGGCACAGTGACAAGACACACATATCAATTCCCTGATATTTTGTAGAAATGAGACCCCCCAGTAGCGTGGCAGACGGCAGTAACAACACAACAATCTCCTCTGAAATTTCCTCTGAATGTGTGCAGAATCGGCGCGTGGAAACGTTATATAGTGTGCTGCGGGACTTAGCTCTGTGAGCCCATGATTGGGCAAATTTTGCCAATCAGGACTCTGAGCGGTGATTGGCATACTGTTGAACCTGTCTTGCACAGGTTGTCAGGTGCAAGGCTGTAGCCAATTACGAGCTTCAAGCCAGTGGGAAAATGCATTGTGGGCCATTGTGATGCATTGTGGACTCAACATGCGCCGAACACCCGGAAATGTTCGGAGTTCGCGATCTACCCGAACAGGCTAAGTTCGGGCCGAACTCCGAACTGTCCGAACCCAAACCGCTCATCCCTAGTCCATAACACACACCTTTCCCAAAACATAACACTGGATGTGGCAATTAGCCAGTGAACTCAGGAGGAAAGCCTTCTGGGTCTTCATATTCAAGTGCACGTGTCATGTCCAGCATATGTTGGGTTCATTTGACAGTAAATCACTCCCTATGATATCACCAGCAAACCAAATGTAGCATGTCATAAATACACCAAATATCAGGGTAATTCAAAGAGATCCGAATTGCTTGAGAAAGGTAACCGAACGCTGAAATCAGCGTTCGGTTACCTTTCCTGGCCATTCGGCTATCCAGAGAGCAGGCAATTTGCCAAATCCTGGAGAATTGCCTGCACATACGGTGCCTGTTCGGTGCCTGTTCGAAGGCAGTGAAATCACCATAAAAAGCACTGCTTCGGCTATTCAGAGAACACAACCCAGCAGTGAAAGGTTCCCGAAATGCCCTGCCATTCGGTGGTTTAATTCGGCAGGTTTATTCAGGCGAATCCCATAGGCTTCAATGTTAAAAATATTCCTGTTTTAATTCAATATCTAATAAACCGTTCATTATAATATTCTGCAGTAAAGAGTCTCTTTATTTATAGACATTTTAGGATATTTTAAGCATTTTCTGGGATTTTTTAAAAAAAAATTTTTTTTAACTTTACTTATTTTTTCTGTAACAGCCCTTTTTATTATCATTCATTAGACCTCATATGTAAATTTCAGACATTTTCGCTCAGTAGTTTCTTTGCAAACAGCATTTCACTTTTCAATCATTCAAGTAAACTGTTTTGCTAATTTATTCACTGCCTTTGTCTGCGGTGTCGGCTTTTTCCGGCGACTTCGCTGCGGGTGATCGGCTCCTGCTCTGGTTTTTCCGTGGTTTTCGGTGGGTTAATCCAGATGTTTTTGCGGGTTTTCGGCGTGCATTCGCCGTGTTTTGCGGTTAGTTTTCGCCGGGTTTTCGGCAGCCTTTCCCTGCAATTTGGGGACCCTGTGGTGCTTGCTGAATACACCGCAGGGTCACCGAAATGGGATCGGCAAAACAAACTGAATTGAAGAGAACGAAAAGTCACCGAACGTGCAGTGACTTTTCGAATCTCTTTGAATTACCCTGTATATGAATAATAAATTCACCTGACAATTTATAATTGGAATTTTTCTTTGCTTACGTAACTCTCCAACCCCAGAAAAAGAAAATAAAACATAAAAAAGCACACAATGGTACAGTACATCAAGACCCTTAGGCTGGTGTGTTAGAATTATAATTACCAACTCACATTTATAAGAGCCAAGATGAATTTAAACTCACCTCTGGCTGCAAATTAACCAGGGTGCTCCGAATCTAGTGAAACACACAGGATTTATTATTAAGAAATAAAATACGTAACAGGATTGACGTGTTTCGCAGACTGTTTCCTCAGTTTTTTTTATGTTGCATTGAAATAACCGTTATGGTTGGACTGAGGAGCCAGGAGTGATGCTATGAGATGGGGATGGAAGATGCATGATAGGGTGCATTTCAGGGTGGATCTGTGAACCCAGAAGTAGGGACACACAAGGACTCATATAACGTAATGATTGTTACGTCAAACCACTCTTATGAAGAGCCAGTGTTTTCAGGCTCTGACACGCGTGAGTGTAATTATTACCCTTCTTTACACTTCTTTTTAGCATACTATGGAAAATACTATGATCCTTTGTTTTCTCAAGATTGTTTGTTAATAAAACAAAGAGCGAGGGGTTAACCTGGTGAATTAACCCAGAGTGTGATTAATAAGCCTAAATTCATATTGGCTCTTATACATGTATACATGTAAATGTGAGTTAGTAGTTTTATTTGGAATGCAGCAGCCTAAGAAACTTGATATACTGTATCACTGTGTTTTTTTATGTTTTACTTTCTTTTGCTGGGTTTGGAGAATTACGCAGGCCCAGAGAAATTTCAATTGTAAATTATCAGATGAGGTTATTATTCATATATTTGGTGTATTTATCACATGCCACTTTTTTTTTTGTGGCGATAGCCACGTTAGGGTCTGTTTTTTGGGTGGCATAGCACTTCACCTACAGGGAATTTATGTGTGTTTGCTTGAATGTTTTTCTGTAAAGATTTCGCATAAATGTTGTCTGGATCCAACTTTAAAACACATATCCCAAAGTTCCGCACAAAAACCATATGACTACAAAAATTTATTTCTAATGATTATATTCTGGCTCAAAATCATTTTTATTAAAATACTGACTATTCTTTTATATATGTTCCTATTATTCTCCTTTCAATGTATTTCAGTTGAACACATCTGTAGTCTTTCTGCCAGAACCCCAATCACTTCTTAAGTTAAAATTCTCTTTTTTATTTCCCAGACATGTAACATCAAAGTCATATGAAGAAAAATGAATTCCGTCTTCTGACCTTTAAAGGCAAAGTTTTATCATTCTACCAAATTGACACATAGCAGATTCTTTTTAATTTAATGCAGATACTTAAACAATATTACTTTGCACAAAATTTATGGTTCTGTTGCAATGAGGAAATAAAGCTGTTAGTGAAGACAGCTGAAAATAAAAGATAACTGCCCATTATGCTCTATGTTACCTGAAAAGTTCATATTTAAATCATTTCTATGACTTTCTTTTTTCTATTTGCAGTGTACCTGTGTTCAATATTTCCTGGTTGTACTAAAAAGCCCTCATAATAATATTAATAAAGTGACAGACTTTCATAAATAAAGTGTAACCAGTGGCCTTGGTTAACCTCAACAGCGAGCTGTTCACTAACCTCAAGCCATGTGCCAAGTAACCCATAGCACTGACTTCCTATTTTGAATTCAGTTAGATACATATCTTAAGGGGACGTGTAGTGTTCAGTTTATCATAATTGTATTCCACCTACTTGTGACATGATTTTACAGAGGGATACCATAATAATATATATGCTTTTTTTGTAAGTTTGTATTTAGAAAATATCATAAGAATTTCTGCTTTCTTGCTAAAATTTCGAAAAAGATATAAACACATAATTGTGTGGACACATACTTTGTTTATCAGTTTGACACATTTCACTTTCACAGGCAATCAGACACACATTGACACATTGCACTGATTACCTGATAACCAGATCTGCCTTGGGGTTTTTGGACACATATACACTATATTGCCAAAAGTATTCGCTCACCTGCCTTGACTCGCATATGAATTTAAGTGACATCCCATTCCTAATCCATAGGGTTCAATATGACGTCGTCCACCCTTTGCAGCTGTAACAGCTTCAACTCTTCTGGGAATGCTGTCCACAAGGTTTAGGAGTGTGTTTATGGGAATTTTTGTCCATTCTTCCAGAAGCGCATTTGTGAGGTCACACACTGATGTTGGACGAGAAGGCCTGGCTCTCAGTCTCCGCTCTAATTCATCCCAAAGGTGTTCTGTCAGGTTGAGGTCAGGACTCTGTGCAGACCAGTCAAGTTCATCCACATCAGACTCTGTCATCCATGTCTTTATGGACCTTGCTTTGTGCACTGGTGCACGGTCATGTTGGAAGAGGAAGTGGCTAGCTCCAAACTGTTCCCACAAAGTTGGGAGCATGGAATTGTCAAAAATGTCTTGGTATGCTGAAGCATTCAGAGTTCCTTTCACTGGAACTAAGGGGCCAAGCCCAACTCCTGAAAAACAACCCCACACCATAATCCCCCCTCCACCAAATTTTACACTTGGCACAATGCAGTCAGACAAGTACCATTCTCCTGGCAACTGCCAAACCCAGACTCGTCCATCAGATTGCCAGATGGAGAAGTGTGATTCGTCACTCCAGAGAACGCGTCTCCACTGCTCTAGAGTCCAGTGGCAGCGTGCTTTACACCACTGCATCTGACGCTTTGCATTGCACTTGGTGATGTATGGCTTGGATGCAGCTGCTCGTCCATGGAAACCCATTCCATGAAGCTCTCTGCACACTGTTCTTGAGCTAATCTGAAGGCCACATGACGTTTGGAGGTCTGTAGTGATCGACTCTGCAGAAAGTTTGCGACCTCTTCGCACTATGTGCCTCAGCATCCGCTGACCCTGCTCCGTCCGTTTATGTGGCCTA
Source organism: Leptobrachium leishanense (assembly GCA_009667805.1). Taxonomy (NCBI): domain Eukaryota; kingdom Metazoa; phylum Chordata; class Amphibia; order Anura; family Megophryidae; genus Leptobrachium; species Leptobrachium leishanense. Next base: position 15,129 of record RXON01001680.1, read on the forward strand.
CCATTTCGTGGCTGAGTTGCCGGTCGACGGGTGATCTCCCCCTTTTATCTGTCTACACTCGCATGGACAACTCTTGCCTCCAAGACTTCTCAAGAGCAGCTCGGGTCCTGTGGAATGACTTGTCTTGCCCTATCTAACTCTCCCCTGATCTTCAGGCCTTTAAGAAATGCCTCAAAAAACACATTTTCAGATTAGCATACCACATCACTGATGCAACTCGTCCCTCTGCTCATCTACTCACACATGATTGAAGCTGCTTCTATGGCCCCCACCATTCCCCAATGACTGGCACTAATGATCCTGCCATCCAGTAAAAGTCCCCTTGTCTTCCTCAACCCCAAACCCTCTAGACTGTAAGCTTCTATGAGCATCGCCCTCTACATGTAGTGTTTCCATCCTATGTCCGTTTATCTGTATCTCATTCTCTTTGGTTATTGAAAAGCACTGTGGAAACTGTTGGCGCTATATAAATGATGACAGTAATAATAATAAAATGAGACCTGGCCTACAGGAGCTGAGCAGAAGCATCACTGAGCTCTGACTAAAACCTGTAATCTGAGTTGGACCCCATAGTGAGCATCAATGCAAGTTATCACTTTCTTAGATGGATGTAGTGAAAGGTGAAACCTTAAATATTAACTAATTAAATTCTAGGAGTTACAGTCATGTAAAAAGAAGTTTCACGTTGATGACTTATGAGCCCTGAAGGACACACTTTGGCAAAAATTCTCAGAAACACATTGTAGTATGAATGGTTATATTACATTCAACGTTTTTATAGATGAGGCTAATAATAGAAATAGAATACAGAAACAATAACTACATAGTATTATGATGGAACAGGTATAGAGACAAACAGTTGTAAAACTGTTTGTCTCATACCTGTTCCATCAAAATACTAAGTTATTGTTTCTATAATTCTTGTTAATATCATTATAATTTATCATTCCTAATAAATGATTTCATAAGGTAGTTTGTTAACTGCTTAATATTTATAATTAATGACTTCTTCCACATGCATGATGATCAAATATTTAAGCATTTTAAATTACAGTAGTAATTACACTTTTTTTTATAAAATATTACCATTATATAAAAAAATCATCGACCAAATGAATGACTAATAATTAGGTTAGTGTCATGAATTAAGCCTATGCCCGCACCTAAACCGTGGCAAACCCTTATTCACCTGTCTAGGTTTGTATGCAGGTTCGATTCCCCTATCTGGCTGTTAAGCTTCTGTTGTGATACCTACAGGTGTATACTACTTCACCTAAATGAAGCCTGCTTAAAAGAGGGATCCACCCTTCCATCAGGGCTTCAACATAAACGTTCCCTGGAAGTGCAGACAACCAGACCTGTCCCTGAAGCTCCCTACCGTGTTACCTGAATCCCCCCAGTGATTACTCCAAGTGGACCCTGCTACCAAGGAGAATCTCCCACAAGGTACCCCGCTCTCAAGAACCCTCGTTCTTCGAGTGTACCCCGCTTCCAAGAATCCTCGTTTGTCAAGCATACCCTGCTTTCGAGAATCCTGTTGTCAAGCTGAATCCTGCATACAGTCTGTTTGCCTGCCTGCTAGTGCTGCTATTATTTACTATTTGTTTTGTTTATTATTTAATAAACCTTCAATACCCAGCAACCTGTGTGACTCCTATGATCACTGCATCCTGGGCTCACTTCACCCACCGCCGCACTCCCGTACCTGACAGAATGTTGAAGCCTTCACACAGTGAGTCCGCGGTGATCCAAATCGTTATGGAGTACCTCAGAAAAGCCATTCAAGACATCCTGCAACATTTGGACTCCGTTTTTGCAAGTATGCAGCAGGGTTTAAATGACACCTCTACTAAGGTGTGCACTCCAGCTCCAAAGAAATTGGGTAGAGGACCCCTAACATCCGAAGAAATTGCTAGGAGAAGGTCCCAGAAGCTCTGCTTCTACTGCGGGGAACCGTCCCATTCCATCTCGGAATGTTTAGTGCGGCCCCCCAAGCTGCCCCGCACTTTCCCTGGAGTTGCAAACGAAACCCTGCAATCCCCAGTGCTACCTGGTGCTACTCCCAAGTCTACACCTGTTAAATCAAAAAGGACTTTTTCTATCAAGGCCAGAGAACCCTTTTCTACTCCGCCTGTGTTCCCAATGCCTAGTGAAGCACTGCCCACCAAGTTCAAGAAGGCAGTGCCTGTCAAGTCTGCTTCCACCAGACCAAAAAGGGAAATTGTTCTACCAAGTCCTTGTCCAGAAAACCCACCCTGCTAAAACAAGGACTGTGTATAAAAAGCCTATGGAGGCCTACTCGGATAAGCTCCAAAGGTGCCAGCCAAATAGGATGGTGTCACTGGACACCTATCCTGAGGTCACAGACCTTGAAGACCCCTATCCTGCCGAAACCATGGAGTTCGAGTCCACCCTACCTCCAGAATATGAACCTGAAATTCCCATGGAGTTAGCTGCTGCCTCCCCTTCTCAGACACCCACCACTCTCAACCAGCATTCCAGGTACCTTGGTGTCGCTGTCTACGCCCCAGCAACCGTCTTCAAGTCATCGGTGAAACCAGAACCCCGAAATCTTGAAGCCAACTCCTGTCTCCATGACCTAGAAGAATCACCGTTGCTGCAGAGTCCAGCTGCCTCCATACTAAGGAGGGCTCTTGGATTCAAAAAGGTTGAGACTCCCACTCCTCACAGCCGCAAATCCGGGCTGGTTTCTGGACAACCACGCCAAGCATATATCGGTACCACTGTCTCTACCCCTGAAGGCACCATTACTATGGAACCCTTGCCCCCTGGGTTCACGTATGGTTCCAATGGGACTGTGGTCAGATACGCAGACCTGCAGGTGTTTTCAGAACCCCAAAAGCGCTTGGAGATCACTCCACAATAATGTTGTCACTGCCCTGCCCGCAGTTTCTCCAGCCGTTGCTGCCCTGCACATCGCAGGTTCTCCAGCCGTGCTGCCTGCACCCTGCAGGATCTCAGAATATCACTGCCCTGCAACCCGCAGGATTCCAAGAGCCGTGCCGTACCGAGGTTCCAGGTCCAGGTCCAAGAGCCGTGCCGTACCGAGGTCCGGGTCCAAGAGCCGTGCCGTACCGAGGTCCAGGTCCAGGTCCAAGAGCCGTGCCGTACCGAGGTCCAGGTCCAGGTCCAAGAGCCGTGCCGTACTGAGGTCCAGGTCCAGGTCCAAGAGCCGTGCCGTACCGAGGTCCAGGTCCAGGTCCAAGAGCCGTGCCGTACCGAGGTCCAGGTCCAAGAGCCGTGCTGTACCGAGGTCCGGGTCCAAGAGCCGTGCTGTACCAAGGTCCAAGAGCCGTGCTGTACTGAGGTCCAGGTCCAAGAGCCGTGCTGTACCGAGGTCCAGGTCCAAGAGCCGTGCTGTACCGAGGTCCAGGTCCAAGAGCCGTGCTGTACCGAGGTCCAGGTCCAAGAGCCGTGCTGTACCGAGGTCCAGGTCCAAGAGCCGTGCTGTACCGAGGTCCAGGTCCAAGAGCCGTGCTGTACCGAGGTCCAGGTCCAAGAGCCGTGCTGTACCGAGGTCCAGGTCCAAGAGCTGTGCTGTAACGAGGTCCAAGAGCCGTGCTGTACCGAGGTCCAGGTCCAAGAGCCGCGCTGTACCGAGATCCAGGTCCAGGAGCCGCGCTGTACCGAGGTCCAGGTCCAGGAGCCGCGCTGTACCGAGGTCCAAGTCCAGGAGCCGTGCTGTACCGAGGTCCAGATCCAGGAGCCGTGCTGTACCGAGGTCCAAGCCCAGACTGCTGCCACCAAAACAACATTTGTGGACACTGATACCGCTGCAGCTACCCTGCCAACTCCTGGTAAAGCCAGTCCGTCTAGTGAAGTCCTGGTACTTGTCTCTGCCATGGCAGCTCAGGTGAATACCCTTACCCATACCATACAGGACATGCAGCTGAACCACAAATTCCTGCAGTCTCAGGTACAGGTTGCATTAGCCCGTGGACATTTCTCTACTCCCGATCTGGTTGCCACCAGCAACCCCATACATCAGGACGACTCCGAACCCACTGTGCTCGATAGCACCTCAGATATGGATCCCACGATACCCTACAGTGTCCAAGGTATCGTGATACGCCGAACAGACCTTGAAAACCCTGTGACCATCTTGACCACCCAAACCTCATCCTTGGAGGTGACGGGTCCTGGCCCCAACCGACGGCGGCGCAGGAAAAAATAGGTGGCCCCCTTGCTATATATATCTGATTGTTCGCGCCCGGAAGGCGCTCCTTGGGTTGGGGTACTGTCATGAATTAAGCCTATGCCCGCACCTAAACTGTGGCAAACCCTTATTCACCTGTCTAGGTTTGTATGCAGGTTCGATTCCCCTATCTGGCTGTTAAGCTTCTGTTGTGATACCTACAGGTGTATACTACTTCACCTAAATGAAGCCTGCTTAAAAGAGGGATCCACCCTTCCATCAGGGCTTCAACATAAACGTCCCTGGAAGTGCAGACAACCAGACCTGTCCCTGAAGCTCCCTACCGTGTTACCTGAATCCCCCCAGTGATACTCCCAAGTGGAACCCTGCTACCAAGGAGAATCTCCCCACCAAGGTACCCCGCTCTCAAGAACCCTCGTTCTTCGAGTGTACCCCGCTTCCAAGAATCCTCGTTTGTCAAGCATACCCTGCTTTCGAGAATCCCTGTTGTCAAGCTGAATCCTGCATACAGTCTGTTGCCTGCCTGCTAGTGCTGCTATTATTTACTATTTGTTTTGTTTATTATTTATTAAACCTTCAATACCCAGCAACCTGTGTGACTCCTATGATCACTGCATCCTGGGCTCACTTCACCCACCGCCGCACTCCCGTACCTGACAGTTAGACTAACTTGTTTCACTTACTCATTTTACATTAAATAATATTGTTAATTAATCTATTAATTGGTTATTTAATCATAAACTATCACCTCTTCAACTTCTGCAGGAGAGAATGCCACAGGTTGTACCGCCTGAGATGATGCTGTGGAGGAAAATACAATAACATAAGAATTGTGATTTTCAATAGCTAATATAAAATTAACACAGGATCTTGTTTTTGTGAGACAATGACATAACTTGCAAAGCGAGGAACCCGGGCAAAATTCTGATTAACAGTAACTTGCAAGATTTAATTAAAAAAATTAATACGCCCCACCACCCACGCTTTATGTAGACCTAGGTCTTGCTTTGTGAGAGACGGGAAAAGTTCAGAAAGTAAAAGCCTCGTAAGCACATTCTTATTAATGAAGAAACAATAAATCACACACAAATGTGTGAAATGTGTTTCTGCTTGTTGTGCCACTGGAACTCACTGCAGGTGGCACTTGCGAAAGCACACCAATGACAGCCGCAGAACATGTAGCTGCGCCATCATAGTCCGGGCCCCTAAAGCTGCCTATGGTTTTGCAGGTGGGTTGAACTTAGCCTTCTATTTAACAGTTTTTAACAGATGATCACACAATAAGACAAGAGGACAGGATGGTGCCAACACTGTCCACCACAGCCCTTCAATTGTAACTGCCCGTCTATTAAGTGACCTTCTACATCACAGATCTCAAACTCTGCCCCATCCAGATTTTTATTGCCTTCGATTCCCAGAATCTTTTGAAAGCAATAGATGGTCAGAGAATCATGGGAGATGTAATTCAGAAACATCCGGGGCCCAGAGTTTATGAGCCCTGCTCTACATGGTCCTTAATCTTGTTGTCTGCTAAGTTTTCTTTTTACACTGGATCTTAGGCATTATAGAGTGTTATGATATTTTTATAACTGAACCCCAAGGAGTATAATTTTATATTATTATTGCTACTTATTTTTTATATTTTGAACCATTTGTTTACAATTACATACTAGTAACATTCAATTTCAAGACTCTGCATTTTGCAGCTGGGACATATTTCCCTTGTTCCTAACACATTCTTTGTCCCCTAAAATGGGAAATATATTGTGTAGGGCATACATTAACCCACCATTTTGTCTTTGAGATTAAAAAAAATTCAGTGGGCTGTGAATTGTGACATTAGAGGTTTAGCTTGGTATTGGAATAAACTTTTATGGTGATTTAAGTACAGTTAAAACGTTTGTGTTTTTGTTTAACGTGGATATATGAAACTCAAAGCAGTAGCACAGATGACAATTTTTTGCTATGTTTTCTGTATGTACTGGGACCCAAGAGTAGTCGTAGAGCTCTGGAATAATTTTATGTGTTTTTAATTAAAATTTGCTGCCTCCCTTTGCTGGGATTGTTAGTTGCCAGTGTGCTCTACCACATAATGGCCACTATCAGGCAGGACCGGATTTGCATCTCAGGAGCTTATAGGCACAGAAATGTGGAACGCTCCATCAAACAACAAAAAAAAACATGCCAAAAATATTTTTCAAATTTTTGTTTTTGGGCAAACTAAACTGAAACAGTTTCTCTGCGCTCAAATCAAAAGAATGGGCAGAATCTGTCACCTTAGTTGAGTTAGTGCAGTGGCATTGTTTGTTTTAGATGTAAAAGCATATATTGCCTCTGCCGTAGAAAAAAATAATTAAGCATTTTGTTCAATTTACTTTTACACATTACATGGTCATTGTTGGTATCTTTGTAAAGACCTGACTTTGGCCTCTCCAACAATACTGCATATATAACCTCAAAGGGTTAGAGTGTGTAGAGGCACTATAATTATAATGGATGGCAGGGATGTATTTTATGCAGCTCACCAATCAAGTGTATCCTCCACTTAAACAATATTAAAAATTAAACGCCAAAAGTGTAAGGGAACGCACAAAGTAAATCCCAAATTGCACAAGATATACAGTATAGTCCTAATCCAGACCAATTTGCGGAAGCTACTTGACTCGCCATAAGGGTAAAATCAGGGCATGTAAGTCCACTTAGTTTCACAAATCCTCATCTCCTAGTGGTGGAAAAAAGAGAGCGGGAAACTGATCGCGCTGATGGTATGCAACAATAGACACACGGACAAAACGTACTTGATTGTAGCACTCACAAGCAAGGAGTCTCCAAGACTCGTGTAATTCGCCTATGAACCGCTTTGGGGGGCTCCTCCTCTCAATTTCCTTTAATTCCAATATCTGTGTTGTGATAATCAGAATAAATAATGTAGCATGGCTGCGCTTTGGAAAGCAGAGATCCACTACGTTACCGAGTGCTCTGTCCAAAAGGGGTCCGCAATCCCAATATATCAAAGAAGAAGAAAAGACAGGCTACATCGGCTGCTTCTGTCATCCAGTTTTATTTCAATCCATAGCAAGTTCGGGAGTGATACAACATTTCGGCTTTTGAAGCCTTAATCATGGATCTTTTCTTCTTCTTTGTGATAATCAAAAGTATCTCGGATAAATGAAACCAGACATAGTACAATATTGTTATACAATAGAATTCCAGAACAGAGGAGGG
>RXON01001681.1:0-70089 GCA_009667805.1 Leptobrachium leishanense
TAATGTACATTACAAAGAAGTACTCAAATCATTTTTTCTCTATGTTCCAGATGCTAAAAAACGGAAAAAAAAATTTGTCTCTCTCATTGTCTGCTTGTATTTACAACATAAAAAAAATTCATGGACACATATGAATGAAACAACTTAGTTTTGTAGCCAATACGCCCTGACTAACGTCTGCAATAAACAGTACTTATTACTTTAAGACATCAACCTGTAAATTATATTTTGTACAGTTTACACAAAAAACTCATGTTTCTTTTAAAACCAATTTTAACAAATCCCAAAATCCACGTGGGCAAAAGCTAGTGGGACCATACACAGGACACGAGGTGACCCATTTAGACTGGACAAAAGGAAATTCAGCCTAAAGCATAGGAAGGGTTATTTTACGGTGAGAACAATAAAGCTGTGGAATTCTCTGCCTGTTGAGGTGGTTGGGTCAGAGTCTGTACAGACTTTTAAACATTGACTGGATGACTTCCTGCAGACACAGAATATTAAGGGTTATAATATTTAATATGTGGGTAAAAGCTTCTTGATCCAAGGAGAAATCTGACGCCATCTGGGGTCGAGAAGGAATTTTTTCCCAGTATGTTACATATTGGCAAGCGTTTCAGACTGGGGTTTTTTTGCTTCTTTTGAATCAACAGCAGTAGGTGATGTGGGAAAGGCTGATCTTATATGTAAATTCCAGGTATTTTCGCTCAGTAGTTTTTTTGCAAACAGCGTTTCAATTTTCCAACTTTCAAGCGTACTGTTTTTTTTTTCACCTCCTTCGTCTGCGTGTCGGGTTTTTCCGGCAGCTGCTTTGCGCGGTGATAGGCGGCTAGTTGGGTTTCTCTGGCGTGTTCGGCGGGGTTAATCCAGATGTTTTTGTAGCATGTTTCGGTGAGCGTTCGCCGGGTTTTGCGGTGAGTGTTTGTCAGGTTTCATTGCATTACGACGGCCCTGTGGTGCTTGCTGGATACACCGCAGGGTCGCCGAAATGGGATCGCCAAATCGCGAAAAAGGTAAGTTTTGCAAAGCAAGGAGGCCCCTGTGGTGGATTTCCAATGATACCGCACATGACACTGTAGCTGTTCTGGAGATACAGTTTCCGTACTTTGGGAATATACAGTCCTGGAGATACAGGGGTCCAAAGGACCAACAGTAGAGACATAGGGGGATATTCAGAGAGCTGAATTGGCTCCTATATTGCACTGAACAGTTAATTTTCCCGTACGGTGACATTTCGTGGCCATTTGGCTATTTACAAATCAGCCAATTTGCTAAACATTGGTGAATTGCCAGCAAAATACGGTGCATGTTCGACGGCAGTGAAATCCCCCATAGAGAAGCAATGGTTAATCTATTCACATTGAACAGCAGAGAAATGTCAGTGAAATGCCCTGCTGTTCAGTGCTTTCATTCGACAGGTTTATTCAGGCGAATCCCATAGGTTTTAATGTTAAAAATATTCCTGTTTTAATTCAATATCTATTAAACCGTTTATTATTTTAATCTGCAGCAAAAAGTCTCTTTATTTATTGATTTTTTTAGAATTTTTTAGGCATTTTTCGGGATTGTTTCAGCAAAAAAAATTCAGATTTTTCTTCAACAGTGTTTTTTTTATGTAACAGACCCTTTTATTATTATTCATAGAACCTTATATGTAATTTTCAGGCATTTTCGTGCAGTAGTTATTTTGCAAACAGCTTTTAAAAGTTGTGGTGTTTTTTTTCCTTTTTTTTACCCATTCGTTGGCTTGTTGGCTTTTTCCTGTGGCTGGTCAGCGCTCTGTTCGGTGGGTCGTCGGCTTTTTTCGGATGCGTTCGGCGGTTTTGCGGAGGATGGTCGGGTGCGTCTTTCCGTTCGATTTGGTGGTTTTGCGGCAGCTTTTCTGATGCGTTCGGTGACTTTTCCCTGCACTTCGGAGACCCTGCGGTGAATGGGAGGGTGTATTGCTCAGTAAAACAAAAAAAAAAATTTTTGGTGTAAAAACGAAATGAGTAAATAAATGAATAAATAATATAAAAATAATTTAAGTTTTACTTTTTGCAATTTTTTATTTTAATTTTATAGAGCAAGGTTTACAGTACTGGAGCTGCCTTTTTGTTTATAAAAGAAAAATTGTGTAAAAAAAAAAAATAAATAATTATAATTTTTTTTATTTTGTCTTTTTTTACATTTTTATTTATATTTTATTTAAATTTTCGGGGCAGTTCGTCTATTCAGAAAGCTGGCAATTCACCAAATGCAGGCGAATTGCCAGCGAATACGGTGCCTGTTCGGCGGCAGTGAAATCCCCCATAGAGAAGCAATGGTTAATCTATTCACATTGAACAGCAGAGAAATGTCAGTGAAATGCCCTGATGTTCAGTGGTTTCATTCGACAGGTTACGTATAGGATGCAATGTTAAAAAATATTATCATTTATATCAGGGCCGAATTTATAAGTAGGCAGAGCAGGCATGTGCCTCCGGCATGAAATAGCCTTGTCAAGTGAACTCCGAAGGTTAAATATGTAAAAGTTAACCCTTTTGCTTCTGAGCCATTTCACTTCCCATGTGCTGAGCTAATTTCCACCATTTTTTCTCATGACATTTAAATCATGGGGGTTATTCAGAGAGCACTGACATGTTGCAGACATTTCGGTGTTCTCTCGTTCCTTGCACTTCGAGGAATCAAAGTTCCCCACCCTGCAGTAAATTCAGCATTCACCGCAGATTCCCCGGAGTGCAGGGAAAACCCACTGTAAGCCCACCGAACACCCGCCAAAAACCCACCAAAACCCGCAAAAAACATGCCGAACACGTCGGAAAAGACTGACGAGCCGCCGATCACAGCGCAGACCAGCAGCCGGTAAAACCCGGCAAGCTGACGAACAGGGTAAATAAAAAACCAAACAATATGATTGAAAGTGTCAAAATTGAAACGCTGTTTGCAAAAACCTACTGGATGAAAACGTCTGTAATTTACACATAGGATCCAATGAATGATAAAAAAAAGGCCTGTTACAGAAAAAACCGCTAGTCAAAAAAACCCAGATTTTTTTGCCAAAAATATCCAGAAAAATGCCTAAAAAAAATCTATAACTAAAGAGACTTTTTGTTGCAGAATAAAGTAATAAATGTTTTATTAGATATTGAATAAAAAAGAGAATATTTTTAACATTGAAGCCTATGGGATTCGCCTGAATAAACCTGTCGAATGAAACCACTGAACAGCAGGGCATTTCACTGACATTTCTCTGCTGTTCAATGTGAATAGATTAAATATTGCTTCTTAATGCATGTCGTCAGAAATGAACGACATGCATTAAGTAGGGAAATATAATATTTTAAACAAAATCAGAAAAAAAACGAAATAATGAGATACAAGAGAAAATAGTTTTATGCAGGTTCTATATGGTACCAGTAGAAAGGCCGGAATCTGACCTTTCCATGGACATCTCACTTGGCCATGCAGAATGTATGGGCCCGGAGATAAAGGGGATCGAATGTCCAAAGGTCCCCTATATCTTCTACAATGGGATTTCAACCGGGAGACAATAGCCCCCTGTGCCCCCTCTCTCTGGATGCGCTGCTGTCAGGGATGCCGCTGGGATCACAGAATATCGCATTACAGAGAAGCATTATCCTAAATCACATCCAAGTTAATTAATGACGTTTACTGTTTTGGTGCTTTCGATATTCCGCATTCCGATCAGATTCTAGAACATTCTACAGGTTGTTGTAAACACTCCAGGCCAGCTTTTCCCTTCAATCTGATTGGTCCTTTAAAACCTTTGTCTTCATGAGCTGCACTGAGTGACCTTCTGAGCTGGCTGCTCAATGTGATGTCATCATTGTGATGTCACAGTGTATAAAAGCTCAGCCTGGAGGCTCTCCAGCACACTCTGTTTCATTTTGGCGTTGGAGAGTACTCACAGTATAATCCATTCTCTGATTTGTTGCTGATCCATTCTTCTACCATGAAGAGATTTTGGAATGTATTTTTTCCTTGCTGTTTACGCGCGAATGATGTAAGTAATTAACTCACTCTCTTTTCAATTCTCCGTCTTTGTCTCATTACGTGAGAGCTCGGCCACATTAACCCAAACCTCAGAACGAATTCAGAACCAGAACCCAGCTGGGCCCTTGTATGATGATTAATGTAAGGGACGGGGGGTCACACGAGATAATTTATTCATGTTCGGGGGCTGGAGCAGTCACAGCGCTGTGTACCGCGTGTCTGGGATTCTGAGGAATTTATAGCAAACATCGGCCAAATATCTCAGTGTTTGAATTATTGGATTAAAGGAACATTTTGTAGATTTTTTTTTGTAAAACGCCACTGAATCCATAACCAGAGCACACGGGTATATATCTGCACCAACTGGACAGGGTTTAAGGACGGGCGGCAGGGGATTTCCCTAGCGGCATTGTGACAGTTTATAGGTTTCATTTGAAAAAGTGTCAGCAGTACAACAAATGAGTGACAGCTTATGGTTAACCCTTTATTCACTTGCCTCTATCAGGAGCAGATGCAGACACTAGTTTCAGAAGGGACGCTCTACCAGACTCGACTCGGAGCTGGTGTTGGGTTGGTAATGGCAGCGGCATTGTTTGCTTTATGAAAAGCAGATAAAGACACAGACTTAGAACAAAAAGGAAGAATTCTTCCAATTCTCTTTTGTTTTTATTTTACACGGTGTCACTTGGTAAATGAGAAAGTGAATTATTGCAGCGGCTTTAATCACTTTATAACCAAAAAGCGGAAAAAGCTGCTGCTTTAGAACAAAATCAGAGGAAATAGTTGTACAAAGAGGGAAACGTCCCCGGCCCTGGTGTCAGGAAGGGGATTGGAATGATTGTGTGAATGATCTCCTGTGCTTCTCTGATTGTCTTTGTGTTTATTTAGGATTACCCTGGTGATTATCCGCGCGGAGTACAGGGACGCTCAGGTATGTTCACTTTCTTTTCTTCGCAATTATTTGGGTTTAGAATTCCTGTAGAACATTCAACCCAGTAACATCCAAAGAAAAATCACAGATATGGGGTAACATTCGAGTGGAGCATGGGTTTAGGTTGTCAGGATTCTGGTTTCTAATCCTAACATCTAATCCAAAACCTAAATTCTATCCCTAAACTTAAACCTATTCCTATAGATATAGTGATTAAATGCTCAATGACAATAATAATGGTTAAATGAGATACATCATAATGTGGAGCCATACAGCATCGCCCATCACTTACACATGATTCCATTATCTTCTTCTAGAATGTGTTTTCATGTTGTAAAGCAGAAGAGCTTAATAAACGCAGAATGTCCCCAAAATCGGTGTTTATATAGATCAGAATGCAGGGAAAGAGGGACGGGGCAGCTCCTCACACCAAAACATATGCATGGCAAGTTACGGCGAGTTACACTGCTCGCTCATTATCATTGCTGTAATTTTGATTTATTATTCTTCTCAATATCTAGAACATCCAGTGATCCCTGAAGCACCTAAACCCAATGCTGACACATTGGAGAACTTGCAGAAACAACTCAACATCGAAATGCAAGTCAGGAAAGGTGCAGAGAACCTGATTCTGGCCTATTCCAAGGCTCCTTCTAAAGTAAGCGGAAACCATTCACAATGTTGCCTCCTCTTTCCTATTCTTTATCGAGTTGTGTGAATCAGAATGTGGACTCGCTGCTGGTGGCTTTTCATATAATTATAGGAGTTATTATGTTGTAAATTGATTTTAGAGTCTTTCTTTGCTTATAGATTGAGCCCACGGCTCGGCTTTAGTTGAGCTTAAACTATAATCATGCTCCTTATGTCTTGCAGAAAAAGAAACACCGTAAAGCCGCTCAGCGAATGCATCAGGACTGCGTGAATAAAATCCAGGTCCTGCAGACGCTGATACTTCAGGCACAGAAGGAGACCTGTGAAACATCTGTGTCGGCTCCAGCACCGGAAGAAGCCCCGGAGATAGATGCCATCACATCTCTGGGAGCAGAATTGGGGGAATCTCCGGTGAAGGACATTGAGGCTATGATCCTGGAAGACGTCTTTGAAGTGGCCTCTGATGTTTCTTCCCCAGCATCGGAAGAAGCTCCAGGAGTAGAACTGGAAGCATCTCTAGAGAAGGACATTGAGGCTATCTTGGAAAAGATCCTTGAAGACGTCTTTGAATTGGTCTCTGATGTTTCTTCTCCAGCATCGGAAGAAGCTTCAGGAGTAGAACTGGAAGCAGCTCCAGAGAAGGACATTGAGACCATTTTGGAAAAGATCCTTGAAGACGTCTTTGAATTGGTCTCTGATGTGTCTTCTCCAGTATTGGAAGAAGCTTCAGGAGTAGAACTGGAAGCATCTCTAGAGAAGGACATTGAGGCTATCTTGGAAAAGATCCTTGAAGACGTCTTTGAATTGGTCTCTGATGTGTCTTCTCCAGCATTGGAAGAAGCTTCAGGAGTAGAACTGGAAGCAACTCCAGAGAAGGACATTGAGGCTATCTTGGAAAAGATCCTTGAAGACGTCTTTGAATTGGTCTCTGATGTGTCTTCTCCAGCATTGGAAGAAGCTCCAGGAGTAGAACTGGAAGCATCTCTAGAGAAGGACATTGAGGCTATCTTGGAAAAGATCCTTGAAGACGTCTTTGAATTGGTCTCTGATGTGTCTTCTCCAGCATTGGAAGAAGCTCCAGGAGTAGAACTGGAAGCATCTCCAGAGAAGGACATTGAGACCATTTTGGAAAAGATCCTTGAAGACGTCTTTGAGATTGTCACCGATACACAGTCTTCTCCACAGCCTGAGCCTGAGGAAGCCTCTGCTCCAACTGAGGCTTCTTCACCTGCTCATCTGTCCGAGCCGACACCAGATATCCAGATCCCTGTAGAACTTCCCCAGGTAAGTTATAAAACATGCAGATTAGCTTTCTATTTCAGCTTCTTGAAGGATCATAGGATTTTAAAAGCTAAAAAAGCCGGCTCAGCCTCCTCTTATCACCTTCTTTATTTAGGCAGGAACCATAAGGTTTGCTGGGAATATTCCTTCAGGGCACGTGGAGGCCTGGAATAAATCACATCATTATACAGTGTCCCTTATTACCCATTCTACATACCTATATAATGCTCTAGTGGGGGTAATAGGGGCAGTATAATATATTTGGGGTCCTGTAAAGGCGGTTGTGCGGGGCTCGAGACTTTGGAAACTTCACATAAAATCTAAATCTAAGTTGGATTAAATCGATGAAACTCTTAAAGCTCTTCTGTAAAGCCCATAGTTACCCCAGGACTCGGATATCTGCATTTACTGCTCATGGCATTTGGGGACATTTTTTGGCAAAGGCTTTGCTTTAGTAAAATATTACATTTGGAAAAGCATATTTTTTAATTGAGTTATTGATTATTTCATGATTTTTTCCCCCATAGGAAACAGCAGCGGCACCTGTCATCACAACGGAGCCAGAAATCCCTGAGTCCAGCGTGGAGAACATCATCCACGAAGACCCCGAGGCCGGGGGGTATGAGACCTCACTCTGCGATAAAGAAGAATTTTGTGTTTCAAGGTTTAGTTTTATTGAATAGGAAATGTTTAACCCCTCGTCTTCTCCTTCACAGGGCTCAGTCACAGGTTAACATCAGTCTGGAGGATTTCCGCTGCTGCACCATGCTGGGAAAAGGATCTTTTGGAAAGGTAACGCTGGCAGAAAAGCCACTTTAAAGATCTATATAAGCGTTGTGCAGGGCTGGAGAGCAGAACCTGAACAATGTATCGAAGCACAAAGGAATATCATAAGAGATAACAAAGTGTCAGAATATTCAAAGAAAGCAACGACAATACAGACCCTCAGCTTCAGGCATTCGGTTATTCCAGGGAATTATGACCAAGGCCACAGCTACGGAAACAATCCATACAGGCCACTGGACACCCGGAAACGCTTGGTCTCCATCTGGAAGTTACTGTGGAGAAACAGGGCTATTAGTTAACTCTGTGTGTGCTGGATATCTGTCTGTCAAATCATATTGTTTGCTCCTGTACTTTACTAAACATTCTACTAACATAAAACCTGTTTGTGTTCTTTAGGTGCTTTTGGCCGAATATACAAAATCCAACCGATTCGTGGCCTTGAAAGCCCAGAACAAAATTGACCTGATTAGGTACATGAAAGTCCATCGGTAAGTAAGGGCTGACATATATATGTGTATTGATAGGTCTGTTTGCCATCTATGACTGTCAAGTGACCTTAAACCTTGATTTCCTCCTAAAATGGAAGCATAAACCATTTACATTGATTGATGCAAAACCTCAAGGTATCGTATGTCTCTTATGACTACATTACATTGTATCTACAATCAGCACCATCTGAGGTCAGGGCCGCGCTCTGACACAGTCACTGCTCTCTATCACTAAGTCACAGCTGTAGAGAAAGCCATGGCGGGATAGTGACATCATTTTATTCTGACGCCAATGAAAGGTTTTGCCGAGCAGCAGAATCTGATCAGTCAAGGGCAGAAAAATCTTAAATGAGTTGACGGATGTGACTCTTTCCTAAATCCCAGCGATTCTACAGCAGTTACAGAGAGTTTTATGATTTTTAATGAATGTGATGAGAAATACGAAGCTCCGGATACTCGTAACGAGTTTCGATGTATTCTCCGTGTAGACGTTTCCTGCATAAACACGAGTTTCACTCCTTAATCTTTTCTGTTTTCCAGTGTCATGGGTGAGAAAGAAGTCTTCCAGGCAATAAGTAGCAGACAACATCCGTTCCTCGTCAACCTCTTTGCGTCCTTCCAAACGGAAACTCATACCATCTTCGCTATGGAATACGTAGCTGGCGGGAACCTGGAGACTCAACTTAAGAACACCCCGGAAGGACTCCCAAAACCCAGAGCTGTGTAAGTACCAGAAGTATTGGAAATGCGAGTTCGTGTCAAGACCCGGAAAGCGAGGGTGGGATTTTATGTAGACTTCATATTCCATAAAACCCAATCCGAGCATGAACGAATCAACGTAAAAATATTTTTTTGCTAAATCATGTGACCCTCCTATTGCTTTTCCTTGTGGCAGGTTTTACGCTGCGTGTATCACCCTGGGAGTGGAATATCTGCACCAGCTTAACATCGTGCACAGGTAAGATGACACCACATGATACAGGCGCCGCGGCCTGGCTTAGGACCCGCAAACTGTGTTTCTGTGCTCTGCTTTTGTGATGGTTGTTTGGGATGTTTGAAAGAAAGTGTGAAAACCTTTTAAAGCTGTACACAAGAAAACCTCATTAAAGTTTCCTCCCCCGAATTCGGCTGTTTCTTACCACTAACACCACAAAGCAGCTCCTTCACGCCCTTGCAATCTCCCAACTTGACAATTGTAAAAATCATCTAGCTGGCCTCCCTTTCTCGCGCCTCACCCCCCCCTGCAATCCATTCTGAACGCCTCTGCCAGGCTAATCCACCTCACCCGCTGCTCTGCCTCTGTCGCTCCTCTCTGCGAGTCCCTTCACTGGCTCCTCATCCACCTCACCCGCTGCTCTGCCTCTGTCGCTCCTCTCTGCGAGTCCCTTCACTGGCTCCCCATCCACCTCACCGCCGCTCTGTCTCTGCCGCTCCTCTCTGCGAGTCCCTTCACTGGCTCCCCATCCACCTCACCCGCCGCTCTGTCTCTGCCGCTCCCCTCTGCGAGTCCCTTCACTGGCTCCCCATCCACCTCACCCGCCGCTCTGTCTCTGCCGCTCCTCTCTGCGAGTGCCTTCACTGGCTCCCCATCCACCTCACCCGCCGCTCTGTCTCTGCCGCTCCCCTCTGCGAGTCCCTTCACTGGCTCCCCATTCACTGCAGAATTAAGTTTAAAATCCTTACCCTGACCTACAAAACCCTCACTAACTCAGCTCCCCACTACCTGTCCTCACTAATCACCAAATACACCCCAGCCCGCTCCCTAAGGTCAAACAGTGACCTGCGCCTAGCTTCTCCCCGCATCACCTCTTCCCATGATACACTGCAGGATTTCTCACGTGCAGCCCCCATCCTCTGGAACGCTCTCCCTCCGAACTGTCAGACTTTTCCCTAGTCTCTCTTCCTTCAAACACTCCCTTAAGACATTCCTATTCAGGCAAGCCGACCACCAACTCACTAATACGCCTCACTGCCCCAACCAGTCCATCACTCTCACCTTGCAGCCCTTCAATCTCACCTTGCAGTCCTTAAATCTCACCTTGCAGTCCTTCAATCTCACCTTGCAGGCCATCACTCTCACCTTGCAGCCCATCCCTCTCACCTTGCAGCCCATCCCTCACCGTGCAGTCCTTCAATCTCACCTTGCAGTCCTCTCCCCCTGTTTCCACCACCAACCCTTCTAGATTGTAAATTCCAAAGTGTAATGGTTTATCAAATGTTGTTCGATGTATTGTGACCCTGTCTACATTGTGCCCATTGTTCAGCGCTGCGGAATATACTGGCGCTATATAATGAATAATAATAATACTTATACTAATTAACCGATAAAACCCATTTCTTCATGTTTTAATCCAGAGACCTGAAGGCGGAGAACATCATGATAGATCAGGAAGGTTTTGCCAAAATAACAGATTTTGGTCTCTGCAAAACAGGTAAATATTGATTTAAATCTAATTAATCTTATAAATGAATGAAGGTCTGAGGGGCTGAGCGTGAAAGCGGCAACATCGGGGTTAATTCCATGATGTCCCTTAATTCGTAAAATCCTTTTTAACCAAACATTATCGCGAAGCGTCTGTGAAGGGGCCTTAGAATAACTAAACTCAAAAGGAAAACACTAGCTGTGGACGAGGTGGATACAATGTCAATTATCACTGCTTTAACGGCATCGAAACCCCAAAACATGAGCTCACACAGCGCATAAACAATCCAAAAGACATCCCAGAAAATGTGTATCTGGTTATAAGACAAAGTATTACACACAGGAAGACAGAACACGCAGCGACGGAGAGAAGGAACACGGTGACACACGCTTACACTGTGCTTAAAGGGAAATGCGTAACAATGTCACCGAGCGACGTCAGTAAAACATGGAATAAAGAGAGGAATATGGAACGTGTGAAGGTGTTTGGAGCAGATTGTGCTTTATAGGAAGGTAACAGCGACCTCCTATTGAAATTCTATGTTTTATCCTCAGGAATGGGATTTGGAGATCGGGCCAACAGCTGGTGCGGGTCTCTGCCGTATATGGCTCCGGAAATAGTATCGGGTGGCTCGTACACCAGAGCGGTGGATTGGTGGAGCGTCGGTGCACTGCTTTACGCCATGCTGGTTGGAAAGGTAAGAGCCGTCTCATATTACGATTCTGTAGAAATATTGGCTTTCTGCATCATTCTTACTGCGTCGACACCTAATAATGAGCGTTTACGTGTATTTCTCTTTCAGACACCGTATACTGCGGGATATTTCTTCACGGAGATGACGTATAAAATCCTGAACACTCCAGTGAAATTCCCGCCCCACATCTCCAAGAAAGGGACAGCGCTGTTACGCCTCGTAAGTTCTGAATCGCGGCTATTACTTCATAGATATTAGACTTTCTGGATGTTTATGAGTTTTCATGCGTTTCCAGAAATATCATCCGTTTATTCATATTGTAATAATCCTCTATTTTTAGCTCTTAGAAAAGAATCCCAGCTCGCGCCTCGGAGGCAGCGAGAAGGACGCGGGGGAAGTTAAAGTCCATCGCTTCTTCAAAGTAAGTCCATTTTGTTTGTGGCGCGGCTGCGGACGAGTCGCACGTTGTGGCCAATTGACACGGATTAAGGTTAAAGCAGAAATGTCAGTTCATCTGGAAACAGAATAGGGAGTCAGGATGAGCAGCAAGAGCGCCTTTCATACAGTTGGTGGGTCAGTCGATGCGCTCTCGTTGGGAGCCGCGCAGCCCAGCAGCATGACTGAACGAATCGATACGAGATGAAGTCAATGTTGCACGAGGATAAGGAGGGCAGCGTGATAAGTGTCCTCTGACCGAAACTTAGCCACTTTATTCTCCAATCAGCTGTCCTTCAGTAGTAGCCGTCCGTCCTGTAGTCACCGCTTCAGTTTCTGTGGAAAGACACATACAGCTCGAGCATCTTTCATCCAAAATGCTCGGGATCGTGAGCATTGCAAATTTTGGATTATTTTCCTAGTTTGGATATAACAGCAGAAGGGGAGTGAGGGATCATGACAAGAGGGGAGCAAGGAACGTGGCAGGAGCACCATGAGGGTCGGGTTTTGCAATGCCAGGAAGGGACATGCTGGCTCTGAGGTGCTCGGTGGCATATCAGGAAGAATGGTGGATGAGGTAGGAGGCTAGTAGCAAGGTGACACAGCAAGACCAGGCCATTGCCAAAAGAGAGGCTCGACCAGTTAGCTTAGACAATGACTGACAGAGTGTGTGGGTTTGTGGAATTTGGGCTGAGGGGTGTTTAACCTGTATATAAATACACATCATGTTTTCATGTATTTCT
Organism: Leptobrachium leishanense; assembly: GCA_009667805.1. Classification (NCBI taxonomy): domain Eukaryota; kingdom Metazoa; phylum Chordata; class Amphibia; order Anura; family Megophryidae; genus Leptobrachium; species Leptobrachium leishanense. Next base: position 12,429 of record RXON01001681.1, read on the forward strand.
ATGATATTTATTTGGAGATCCTTATTTCCCCACATTCCATGTTTTACACCGGAATCATTGGCCATTGACATTATAATGTGATGACGTGCAGCCAGATGAAGGTGCATCTGTGTGGATCCCTTGGGATAGTTACTGAATGTTCCTCTTGCCGCGGGTTTATTGTATCACTTTATACATTGCTACAGATTACTCATCTCACTCATTAACCCTTAACCTCTCTATTACATTTCAATAGAAAGTCAACTGGAATAAAATGCTTGATCGCACGGCAAAACCACCATTTCTGCCAAAGATCACCAGCTCAGAGGACATCAGCAATTTCGATCTGCGGATAACATCACAGACCACCAGATTAACACCTCCAAGGGGAGGAAGCCTCACGCAGGAAGTTCAGGACGCGTTTCGAGGCTTCGACTGGATTGCTGAACGTACCCTGTGAGACATCAAGCAAAGAGCTAAAGCGACAACAACAGCCACAACATCAAATCACAACAACACCGATCCAAGGAGAAAGCTGACCGCCATCTGGGGTCAAGAAGGAATTTTTTCCCAGTATTTTGCATATTGGCGAGCGCTTCATACTGGGTTTTTTGCCTTCTTTTGGATCAACAGCAGTAGGTGTTGTGTGATAGGCTGAACTCGATGGACACATAGCTTTGTTCGACCAAATAATAAACTCTGCTTTAGCAGCCTTTACCACCACATGCGCCTTGTTTTCAATGGTTGGAGCTTCTCATGGAGAATACCTGGTTAAATCCATCACAAAAAATGCAAACTTATTCTCCCCAGCCACAAATCATCTCTGAGCATGAGACCCACTGGAAACCCCCTCCCCTTCCCCGATGTCACGGATCCCCTTTGGGTCTATGATACCGGTCGAGTATACAGTATGCCATATACCCCTCCGATCCTTGGATGGTCAGTAACACTAACTACCTTCAGGGAACAGATCTTGTAGCACCCAGCAATGATTAACAGACACCAGAATAGGAAGCCAAGTTAGCAGAGGTCTTATCACCTGTACAGTTGGTCAGTCTTATACCAAGTGTAATTCTTAGAGCAGGGTTGTCAGGAATAGCCAGGTTAGTACACAGAGAGGGTTCGTAATCAATAGCTGGGGTCATACACAGAGAGGGCTCTTTAACTATAGCCAGAGTCATGCACGTGAATATACAGTTGTGTTCAAAATTATTCAACCCCCAATGCTGTAAAGGGTTTTAGGGAATTTAGTGACATTTGTAATTGTATTCAGAATGAAATCCTACAAGGACTTTTTAAAGAACCATATGCAACTAAAATGACATCAATTGGTTTTGTAATACAGTAGTAAATGTTTCTTTTGTGAATTCTTCATTGACACAATTATTCAACCCCTTAAAGACTACCACTCTGAAGAACAGAGGTTCATTCAAGTGTTTTCAATCAGGTATTGAAAACACCTGTGGATGTCACGGAGCAGCAATAAAGCATAATAAGCACCAATTAGGCAGCTTTAAAATGACTGTGATACTCAGCTCCTTCTAGACATTTACTGGTGTGGTTACAAACATGGTGAAGTCAAGAGAATGGTCCAGGAAGACAAGAGAAGAGGTGATTACTCTTCACAGGAAGGGCAATGGCTATAAGAAGATTGCAAAGATGTTAAACATACCAAGAGAGACCATAGGAAGCATCATTCGCAAATTCAAGGCAAAGGGCACTGTTGAAACGCTACCTGGTCGTGGCAGAAAGAAGATGCTGACTTCGACTGCTGTGCGCTACCTGAAGCGTAGAGTGGAGAAAAGTCCCCGTGTGACTGCTGAGGAACTGAGAAAAGATTTGTCAGATGTGGGTACTGAAGTTTCAGCTCAGACAATACAGCGCACACTGCGTAATGAAAGCCTCCATGCCAAAACTCCCAGGCGCACCCGCTTGCTGTCTCCAAAGAATAAGAAGAGTCGACTGCAGTATGCCAAAAGTCATGTGGACAAACCACAGAAGTTTTGGGATAGTGTTCTGTGGACTGATGAAACAAAATTAGAACTGTTTGGGCCCATGGATCAACGCTATGTTTGGAGGAGGAAGAACAAGGCCTATGAAGAAAAGAACACCTTGCCTACTGTGAAGCATGGCGGGGGGTCAATCATGCTTTGGGGCTGTTTTGCTTCTGCAGGTACAGGGAAGCTTCAGCGTGTGCAAGGTACCATGAATTCTCTTCAGTACCAGGAGATATTGGATGACAATGTGATGCAGTCCGTCACAAACCTGAGGCTTGGGAGACGTTGGACCTTTCAACAGGACAATGATCCCAAGCATACCTCCAAGTCCACTAGAGCATGGTTGCAGATTAAAGGCTGGAACATTTTGGAGTGGCCATCGCAGTCACCTGACTTAAATCTGATTGAGAACCTCTGGTGGGACTTAAAGAAAGCAGTTGCAGTGCGCAAGCCTAAGAATGTGACTGAACTGGAGGCTTTTGCCCATGACGAATGGGCGAAGATACCCGTAGATCACTGCAAGACACTTGTGTCAAGCTATGCTTCACGTTTAAAAGTTGTTATAACTGTAAAAGGATGTTGTACTAAGTACTAAGATTGAATGTCACTTGGGGGTTGAATAAAACTGAAAATTATGTGAGCACAGAAAAGACATTTGTGGTTAACTCATTATAAATGTTATGTTATATTTGTCTGACCTACACGTGCCTCTTTGATTTAATTGTAAGCAAGATGACTGAATGATCAAAATCAATGTCAAACTGGCCAAAACACTCAATTTCAGTGGGGGTTGAATAATTTTGAACACAACTATACAGTTGTATACATATATATTTTCACTAACTGTTCAATATAGCTTTCCCCTTTACTTTCACCAGTCAGTCTCGTGCCCTGTTGATTAAATAATAAATTAATTGCTGATTGCTTAGGCATTACGGGGGGAAAATGGAGTTCTTATCGTACATATGCTGTTAAAAAGTTTCATGTTGTCTGGACAAAGCATCTGCTTTATCATTGCGAGACCCGGGTCTGTATGGAAGAACAGAACTGAAACTGGATAAGAGCAGTGACCACCTTGTCTGACTGGAATTTAGGCGTTTGGCATCACCAATATAGGTTAGGTTTGTGTGGTCTGTAATTATTATGATCGGATCTCTGGAACCCTCCAGAAGGTACCTCCATTCAGTCAAAGCTGAAACCACAGCCAGTAGCTAGTAGCTCCCTATTACAAATATCATAGTTCATCTCCGCAGGGGACAACTTATGGAAGTAGAACCCACAAGAATGCAAGGTTTTGTCAGGAGCCTCTCTTTGAGACAAGACAGCACCTATACCGATTTCGGAGGTATTCACCTCCAGCTGGAAAGGCAAGTTAGGATCAGGACGTCTGAGTACTGGGGCGGTGGTCAAGGCTTGTTTTAGTACCTCAAATGCTCGAATAGCCTGGGTGTTCCATTTTCTGGTTTTGGACACCCTTCTTGGTCATGGCGGTTATAGTAGACACCAGGGTAGAGAAATTTTTTATAAATCTCCTATAATAATTTGTGAACCCAGAAACCGCTGGATTGCCTTTAAACCTTGGGGTATTGGCCAATAAATGATGGCGGACAGTTTCTTGGGGTCCATCTGAAACCCTTCGAGGTTAATGATGTAACCTAGGAAATGAACTGAGGTTATATCAAACAAGCATTTTTTCGAGCTTACAATAGAGGCTGTTTTCCAATAGCCTTTTTAACACTGTACGGACACGAAAATGATGAGTCTCGAGATCTGGGGAATAAATCACAATATCATCTAGATAAACAAGAACAAAGACTTGTAGGAACTCCCTGAGTGCATCATTGATAAAATCTTGAAACACGGCAGGTGCATTACAGAGACCGAAGGGCATTACTAGATACTCGTAATGCCCATTCTTGTGTTAAATGCCGTTTACCATTCATGGCCCTGTTTAACATGGACCAGATTATAGGCACCCCGCAGATCAAGTTTCGTATAGACCCTGACGCCATTCAACTAATCAAAGTGCTCAGATATCAGGGGGATAGGATAGGCATTTCTTATAGATATTCTGTTGAGCCCCTATAACCGATACAGGGGTGCAAATCCACCTCCTTCTTTGAGACAAAAAAGATTTCTGCTCCAGCAGGTGACGAAGAGCGTCTAATGAAGCCTTGGCCAGATTTTCACGTATATACTCTTCCATAATATCATTTTCTTTTTGGGAAAGAGGATATACATGACCCTTGGGAGGCATTGTTCCAGGGAGTAGTTCAATGGCACAATAGTAGGGGCGATGTGGTGGCAAGATTTCTGATTTTTTTTCTTATCAAAGACCTCCTTGGGATCTTGGTACCATCCAGAAACCTCAGTAGAAAGAGGAGGAGCTGTAGCCACATTCAAGCTACCAATAGTACTACTCATTCCGAGACACTGAGACCAGCATTGTGGGCTCCATGAACCTATGTCCCCTTGTGCCCAATCCAAAACAGGATCATGTTGAGCAAGCCAGGGAAAACCAAGGACTACCAGAATAATGCACCATATCACAAAGCTCAAATCATCTCAAACTGCTTTCTTGAACATGACAATGAGTTCACTGTACTGCAATGGCCTCTACAGTCCCCAGATCTCAAACCAATAGAGCAGCTTTGGGATGTGGTGGAATAGGTGATGGATGTGATGGATGTGCAGACGACAAATCTGCAGCAACTGCGTGATATTATTATGTCATAAATATGGAGCAAAATCTCTGAGGAATGTTTCCAACACCTTGTAGAAACTATGCTACAAAGAATTAAGGTAGTTCTGAAGTCAAAAGGGGGTCTAACCCGGTACTAGCAAAGGTGTACCTAACAACTAGGGATGAGCTGTTTGGGTTCGGACGGTTCAGAGTTCGACCCGAACTTTGGCAGTTCGAAAGTTCGCGAATTTCAAACTTTTTGGGCGTGTTCGGTTCGGGTTCGAAAAAAAAAGAAATTTTGAAAAAAGTATAGAAAATGCTTAAAAAAATACTAAAAAATCTAGAAATAAAGAGACTCTTTACTGCAGAATATTATAAGCAACGGTTTATTAGATATTGAATTAAAAACTAATGTGTACGTGGAAAGATTATCAACTCTAAATGACCTCTGTTCACAAACGGGCCTAACACCAGGTGTTTTTAGTCTGGTAATCAATTTGATACATTGTACAATATACTGAGGGTGGGGTGGTGTCTGCTTCTGATTGAGATTTGAGAATTAATTTCCCTAAAACATCCTAATATGCTGCATTTAACTGGTGTTTGAAAAAAATCTAAAGCAATGTTATTTTTCACCTCGGGATTAAACATTCACAGGGTTATTCAGAGAGCGGTGAAAAGCAGGAGAATAACTGGAGAAGTGAAAATTCTAGGTCAAAATAGCCAAACCAGAAAAATTCTCCCATTTATCTCACTTTCCAAATCGGCTATTTGGTCTAGATTGTTCTCTTCTCTTGCCAGTTCTCCTGGCTTTCACCTCTCTCTCAGGGTTGTTCAGAGAAAGGTGAAAACCAGGAGAATGGCAGGAAAAGAGAACAATCTGGACCAAATAGCCGATTTGGAAAGTGAGATAAGGCTAGAGTCATTTGTGTGCGTGATTTTTTACGGATCCAAACCAGGAAACTTTGGGTGTCTGGACGTTATGTTGGCCGGACATGAGCAGGGTCTGACGTCTCCAAATCATGCACACACGCCGCTAGTGGACGCAGCGCACTCTGTACGTCCGTACTAGCGGTTCTCTGTTCTCGAAAAAAATGCGTTCTTTTTCCACTTGCGTTGCGCAGCCGGACTTTCGTGCGACCGTACTTCGTATATTGGTCGTCATTGCTCGTCATTTGCTGCTAGTGTGGCCATGAGTAAGTGCGCCAAAACGCACGTTAAAAATTCGCTAGTCTGACCCTAGCCTAAATGGGAGAATTTTTCTGGTTTGGCTATTTTGACCTAGAATTTTCCATTCTCCAGTCATTCTCCTGCTCTTCACCGCTCTCTGAATAACCCTGACAGGGTTATTCAGAGAAAGGTGAAACTCAGGAGAATGACTGGAGAATGGAAAATTCTAGGTCAAAATAGCCAAACCAGAAAAATTCTCCCATTTATCTCACTTTCCAAATCGGCTATTTGGTGTAGAATTTTCCATTCTCCAGTCATTCTCCTGCTTTTCACCGCCATAAAATCAGTAAACTTTTTCTGCGTGTCCGAAAATGTCTCCTCTTTTCATACAGACTGCCGCCCCAAGCAGTTGTTTATGGATAGATTAAAGGAAAAGCATTTACCGTCATATGAAACGTCATTTATTTGTTTTTAAGTGTTTCTACACATCCTAGAAATCCGCCACTTCACGGGCAGGTTATGGGGACCTCCTAGGCACGATATTTGAAGGAATTGTTCGTTTTTATTTTTAACCCTTATTTCATCGAAAACGCACTGTCCCTTTAAAAACGTTTTTTTTAAAACTTTTTGTCCTCGTTTCCTGTCCCCCAGGGCACTACCCGAACCCCCATACACCTTTTATGGCAAATATGTAGCATATATGCCCTCTTGGAGGGCACTCTAAAAAACCGAATTTTCAGCCCCATTGACTTGCAAGGGGGTTCGGGTTCGGTCCCGAACAAATGGGAAGTTCGGGTTCGAACCGAACTCGGGGAGTGTTCGGCTCATCCCTACTAACAACAAATTATTATTATTATCCTCATTTACTGTATATAGTGCAAACAGTTTCCGCAGCAGCGCTTTACAATAACCAAAGGGAACGAAATACAACTAAATGGACATAGGATGTAAACACTAGGTGTAGAGGGCCCTGCTCATAGGAGTTTACAGTCTAGAGGGATTGGGGTTGAGGAAGACAAGGGGAGTTTCAATAGATGTCAGAATCATTAGTGCTAGCGATTCGGGAATGGGGGGCAGTGAAAGCAACTTCAATCATGTGGGAGTAGGTGAGCAGGGGGATGAGTTGCATCAGTAATGTGGTACACTAATCTGAAGAGATGGGTTTTGAGGGATTTCTTGAAGGCCTGTAGATTAGAGGAGAGATTGAGTGCAAGGTAAGTCATTACAAAGGACCGGAGCTGCCCTTGAGAAGGCGAGAGTTGGCAGCGCAGGTGTAGACAGAGGACAGGCGGAGGTCGCTCGCCAACCGGAGTTGTCTAGACTGGATGTGCTTGTGTAGTAAAGAAGACATGTAGGGAGGAGTTGAGTTATTGAGAGATTTGAACGTGAGCATCAGTATTTTAAACTGTATCCTTAAGACGTACAGTAAGCTAATGGAGGGACCGGCAGAGGGGGGAGGTATGCGAGGTGCGCCTGAAGAGAACTATAACCCTGGCGTCTGCATTCAATACTGATTGCAATGGGGCAATACGGGAGCTGAGGCCAATAAGGAGTGAGTTGCAGTAGTCAAGTCGCGAAAACAAGCGCATGAACCTGCACCTTCGCGGTATCTTGCGTCAGAAAACAGCGGACACGGGCAACGTTCTTTAGTTGAAAGTAAAAGGATTTTGTCACTGCCTGGATGTGGGAATCGAATGTTAGGTCAGAATCGAAAGTGACACCGCGGCAGCGAGCTTGAGGCCTCGGCTAATGAGCGTCCATTTACTCGTAGAGAGATAGGTGGTGTTGGGATTTTCTTCATGGGAGGAACAACGAGAATTTCAGTTTTGGTAAGATTGAGTTTAAGGAAGCGGCAAGACATCCAATTCGAGACAGCGAAGAGACAGTCAGTGACTCGACAGAGAGGTCAAAAAGGATCAGCAGAGAGTAGCACCCATTTGATTTAGCGGTTACAAGGTCATTATTCAGTTTTATGTATAAGCGTATCACACAGCTCCACAGCAATAAAACGCACAGTAATGTGCAGTGTGTATGAGCGTATCACAGAATCCACAGCAATAAAACTCACAGCAGTGTGTGGTGTGTATGAGTATCACAGAGCTCCACAGCAATAAAACTCACTGTGCGGTGTGTATGAGCGTATCACAGCTCTACAGCAATGGGAGCTCTGTAATATGCTTGGTGTGACGGACCTGTTTACCTCTTGAGGTTATGGCTCACATTATGCTTGTGATATGGTTCCAGTCAGTGAGCCTGAGTTTAGCCTAACGAGTTTGGGCCCAGCTGTGGATGTTATTATAACAGAGGCCCCGTGTGTTCTGACCAGTCCTGATTGATAAAGTTACACCAAACCCATCAAGGACGACACCGGCCTCCACCGAAAGTCAGATTTAATGATACAAGCCATACTGTGGTCACAGGGCACCACCATCTTTTCCGGTCTTGAACGCATCGAGCAGGTTTTTTTTGTTGTGCGGAAAGGGAATAAAATACCACTATTACACAAAGTAAAATAAACCCAGGCCGTCCCAGGTGGGGGCAGAATCTGCACCAGGCCTAATACAAAACACACAAAAAAAAAGCATACCGAATGAGGCGACTCACACGATAAATATAAATCAACCAATAAACCATCACAACACAGTAAAACATCAAGATAAAAAGCTGAATATTGATAAAATCCCACCAAAAAGCCCCAAGAACCCGCATTCAAGGTTTATATTGGACTCCTGGGACTTTTTGAATTTTTTGGGTGGAATATTACAATATTTAGCGATTTATTTTTATGTTTTATTGTTTTGTGATGGTTTATCGGTTGCTGTATATTTATCGTGTGAGCCGCCTCATTCGATAAAGCTTTTTATTTCGTGTTTTTATATTATTAGCTCAGACAGCTCCGGCCCGGTGCGGCTCCTTCCCCCGGGGCTGCTTGGGTTTAAATTACTTTGAGGTTATTCACAAAGCACCGAAATTGAGTCTTAATTTGGTGCTTTTTGACTTCGGCAATTCCATCACGTTGTATATTTGGTGCATTCACTACTCACTGAACGGTCACTGTATTTTGCCGAAAAAGTAGTTGCTGAAAGCGAAATTGGTCTCGGCGAATTCCACTGAGCGTAAAAAATATATATATATGAAGCCTGCTAATAGGAGAATAAATCAACAACAATGTGTCTATATAGTTAGAAAGGTCCTTTAACCCCTTAAGGACGGGAGTAATTTTACAACTTCGGCGCTATTTCGAAGTAGAAGTTTGCTGAGCTCATTTTGACCGTTTTTAAACGCGGTTTTAAGTCACGTATTATTATCCCACCCAGACAAATTATATATCGTTCTTTCCGGCAGGCTCGGAAGATTTATAATATATAATTATTATATGTATAGGTCATGCCCTGCCAGAATGCTATAACAAAAAATGTAAAAAAAAAATTAAAAAATGTGAATTTTCAATAAAATTTCAATCATCCAATCATTCAATCATAATTTATTATCCGAGCATTTGCGGTCATATGCTATGGGGTAGATTTGTTAAAAAAATTAGAACGGGGAACCCATTTTTATTTGGGGAGAAATTGCGTGATTTTAGCTAAACCCCCCCAAAAAAAATCATTAGTGAAGCATCATTGTTCACATTATAATTGAAATGTGAACAATAGTGCTGCATTAAAAAAAAAACTTTTTTATTTTTTTATTATTTTTATATTTTTTTTAACTTTTATTTTACTTTTAACATGGTCATGTTTGATATCACTGAAGTTTCATATCATGCTCTGGCCTTTCCAGAAATATCATACATGACCCCCTAGCTGCCACCGATCAGGAGATAAAGGGGTTCAAAGAGCCCCCCTATCTCCTCTATGGGATTTCCATAGGAAATCCCTTTGCAGATAGGGGGTTCCCTGGTTAACTGACATCATCGCGCATGGCGCGATGAGTCAGTTGACGCGGGGGGGACCCAGAGGTGGGGGCTGCCATCCAAGATGGCGACCCCCACCGGAAATAGGCCGCGATCGGGCACGAATTAGTACCCGGTCGCGACCTGGCAACTAAGGGGTTAGCCCCCCCATACATCGCTGGAAAGGTCAGGCTGTGCTGGCCACAGCGTCCTGGACCCCGGCGAAGGGGAGATAGAGGGATCCAAAGGATCCCCCCTCCCCTTCAGGCGTTTCCCCTGCTCCGGCGGGGGGACACCTGAAACTGACGTCATCGCGCCCCGGGCGCGATGACGTCAGTGCGCCGGAGGAGGAAACCCTGCCGATCTGACTCCGTGGGACTCAGATCAGCGAGGGAGCCGCCGGAGGAGGTGAGTATATGCCGGAGGGGCTGAAAACGCCGAGGACGTACAATTACATCCTGCGGCGTCAAAGCCCACCTAATGCAGGGCGTAATTGTACGTCCTGTGGCATTAAGGGGTTAAGAAACATAAATAATAATGTCTGTTAAAAAATAAAAAAGGTATTTTACAAAGTAAAAAATAAAAAGTCTTTATAAAATGAAAAGTATATTAACACAGTTATTAAAAGAGAATCGAAAAGTCGCACGTTCGGCGACTTTTCGTTCTCTTCGATTCGGTGCGATCCCATTTCGGCGAACCTGCGGCGTATTCAGCAAGTACAACAGGGCCGTCGTAGTGCAGGGGAAAAGCCGCCGCAAACCCGACAAAACACTCACCGCAAAACCCGGCAAAGGCACACCGAAACCCGCAAAAACATCTAGATTAACCCCGCCGAACATGCCAGAGAAACCCGAGCATCCGCCGATCAGAGCGCAGAGCAGCCGCCGGAAAAACCCGACACCGCAGACGAATGGAGAGTAAAAAAACTGTACGCTTGAATGTTTGAAAAGTGGAACGCTGTTTGCAAAGAAACTACTGAGCGAAAATGTCTGAAATTTACCTATAAAATCCAATGAATGATAATAAAAAGGGTTGTTTTCTGCAAGGTCTCCTGAGTACACCCATGCCCCCCATGCATAGGTTTGCCAGGATTTTGGGAAGGTTCAAATACAATTTTTATGACTTTGTCATTGGAGTTGAAATTGAGATTATTTCTTCAGCTAGGCCTAGCTTTGGTTTTGGGTCTACCGCATACCCCAGTTTGAATTATTGCCAGAAAATTGTTTATATTTGTTATGTTGACACCCCAAGGTATTGCATATGGAGTGCTTTGATGCCATGGATGCAACGGTTTTAGCCCAAAACATTTGAGAAGGTGTGTGGTGTAATTTTTCAATTTTCAGATTTTTACGCCCACATTAGATTTGGACTGTGATTTAGGAGACACTGTTGTTTGTTACTGCATGAAAACTCTCCAGGTTGTTTTCTGCAAGGTCTCCTGAGTACACCCATGCCCCCCATGCATAGGTGTGCAAAGATTTTGGCAAAATACAGCACCAATTGTAGAACATAAAAATGTAGGAATAAAATGTAAAAGTCTGGTGCAGTAAAAGAAAAATAAACTAAACTGAACTAACTAACTGGAGTGTAAGAAAAAATAGAAAGGAAAAAAAAATCACAGATCTCGCACAGTGTGATATATCTTGAAACAGTCCCCAAGACACAGACCGGGTTGTCCAGGGCATTCTGGGCAGTAAAAGATTGTGTCTCTCCTCTGCCCCCTCTTGAAACACACCCTGCATCTTTTTTGGGGTTTCTGTTTGCCTTCAGTAGGGGGGATTTTAAAAATAAAATGTGTAGCCCCAACTCTGTCCCCCATCACCGCCCGGGGAGCAGGTGCATCCTGGTACAAAAACCCCGAAATGACCTGGAGCTGAAACTGTAAAAAGGACAGCGTCACTCCGGGGTTTGCCTTTTTGCAGAGCAAAAAGGCATTGTGGGTTGCAATTTGCATCAGGTAAATTGCAACCTTTTTGTACCAGGCCCTTGACTTCCGCATAATCTGGTAGGGCTGGAGCAGCTGATCTGCCAGATCAACCCCACCCATATGCCGGTTATAGGCTTTGATGCACACTGGCTTCCTGATGCGCTCAGCTCTGCCACGTACAGAGACCTCCACAGACCTCTCAGTGTGGATGGTGGATAGAAGGTATACATCCTTCTTGTCTCTGTACTTGACCGCCAACAGCTCCTCTTGGCGCAGAGCTGAGGTCTCCCCACTTTTTAACCGGGTGCGGACAAGCTGTGCTGGGAAACCTACGCGGTTCTTGCAAACAGTACTGCATGCTACTGTATCAAAACAATACAGCAGCTTGAACAAAGGGACACTCGTATAAAAATTATCAACATACAAGTGGTACCCTTTGTTCATCAGGGGAAAAAGTAGGTCCCACACAATCTTGCCACTGGTTCCCATGTGTTCTGGGCAACCTGGAGGGTCAAGGCTACTATCCTTTCCCTCGTACACCCGGAAGGCCTTAGTATACCCACTCTCGCTGTCACAGAGCTTATACACCTTCACTCCATACCTGGAGCGTTTGGAAGGAATATACTGCTTGAATCCCAGCCTTCCCTTGTATTTCATTAGGGATTCATCCACGCAGATATTCCTTCCAGGTGTATAAGCCTCTGCAAACCTGGCGGCGAAGTGGGTAATCAGGGGGCGGATTTTATACAGCCTGTCAAACTGGGTAATGCTCTCTAGGAGGGCACAGGCTGTTGTCACTGAAGTGCATGAAACGCAAAATGTTTTCATACCTTCTACGTGACATTGATTGGGGGTAAATGGGGGTAGAGCAGATGGGGCTACTGCTCCAGTAGGAGCGAATTGAGGGCTTCTTTATGATGCCCATCAGCATAGTAAGTGCCCAGAATTTCAGAAATTCTGGCACATCTAGCGGGGTCCATTGCTGCCTTGCCAAGTAGGAGTCTGGCTTCGCAGCACAATGCTGATGGGCATACAAATTTGATTGGGCAACAATGTGGCCCAACAAATCATCCCCCATAAACACCTGCAAAAACTGTGTGGCGGTAAATCCTGCAACATCAATATTGATGCCAGGATTTGCCGTGAAAGGAGGGATATCTGGCCTCTGGCGATGAGGCACTACCCACTCCTCAGCTGGAGCTGTGCGTCTCCTGCTGGCAGGTGGTGGCCCAGGATCTGCATCAGAAACATCACTAGATACATCAGCCAGCGTAGATAATGTATCTAGCGAGGTCTCTGACTAGTTAGCGGGGTAAAAATCTGGGTCTGAGTCCGACGCAGATGCCTCAGATTCTAACGCCAGGATGGCATATGCCTCCTCGGCGCTGTACACCCTCTCAGACATTATATATAATAGATTATAAAATTTTATAATTATTATATATATAAGCGGATTATTGGTTCGAAGAACCGTTGGGTTTCACAAGAAAATACAAATAAACACCTAAATCTCTCTAAATCCCTCTAAACCTGCCTCAATTGTTCTAAATCTCCCTAAAATCTCTCTAAATCTGCCTCAATTTTTCTAATCTCACTAAATCTACCTAAAATCTCTAACCTGTCAAATCTGATCTCTCTCTCGCTCACCAAAACAGTGAGGAGAGGGAGGGAGAATCACAGAGGTCACGGCAAATATTTACAAAATATTGACCTAACCTGACAAATTAGAAATTTTATTTTGATTTTTTATAACTTTTGATTGGATGTTGCTAGCCTGCCTCTCTGATGAGGCAGGCTAGGAACATCCCACACAGCCCCAAGATGACCCTGCCATTAGAAGGGCAGCGCCATCTTGGCTGTCACTTTTATTTTATTTTATTCACTTTGATTTATTTATTTTACTTTTTTTACTCTTTTTTTTACACATTTTTTAGTCTGCTGGGTGCCTTGATCCCTCGAGGCACCCAGCAGAGCACCTGATCACTTATGTGATCTTTTTTGTACTGAGTGCCACGATACCTCGTGGCACTCAGTACTTCCTGCCGCTACTGGAAGTGATCGCTCGGGGGGAGCGATCACAGTACGGACCGGCAGCAGGTAACCATATTGCAAGGATGCCTCGATGTCGAGGCATCCCTGCAATATACTCAGAGCAGCTGGAAGTGATACCGATCGCTTCCAGCGCTCTGTAGAAGTGCGGGGCACCTTTCCGGCGAAACCGGATGTTGATCGCTCCCGGGGAGGTAGCCAGGTATCAAAAATTAGCGACCGAATTACTATAGGCAGATCACAATTTTATCATTGGAACTAATTACTATTGAGTGGTGCTAATAATTTTTAAAGTATATTAATAAAGAATTGCTTTTATTATTAATAATTAGGGAATTTGTCCTCTTTGTTGAGGTAACTGTGTTTACTAATAAAGGTGTTTAGTTACCAAATCCCGTATTTCAGTTCTCAAAGCACTGCGGGGATGATTCTTAATCTATCTCTGCATTTTGTCAGGGTCACTTTAATAATTGTGACATTTATAAATATCAGGGGGTCACTGTATTAATTGTAACATTAATAAATATCAGGGGGTCACTGTAATAATTGTGACATTAATAAATATCAGGGGGTCACTGTAATAATTGTGACATTAATAAATATCAGGGGGTCACTGTAATAATTGTGACATTAAAAAATATCAGGGAGTCAGTTTAATAATAGTGACATTAATAAATATCAGGGGGTCACTGTAATAATTGTAACATTAATAAATATCAGGGGGTCACTGTAATAATTGTGACATTAATAAATATCAGGGGGTCACTGTAATAATTGTGACATTAATAAATATCAGGGAGTCAGTTTAATAATTGTGACATTAATAAATATCAGGGGGTCACTGTATTAATTGTAACATTAATAAATATCAGGGGGTCACTGTAATAATTGTGACATTAATAAATATCAGGGGGTCACTGTAATAATTGTGACATTAATAAATATCAGGGGGTCACTGTAATAATTGTGACATTAATAAATATCAGGGGGTCACTTTAATAATTGTGACATTTATAAATATCAGGGGGTCACTGTATTAATTGTAACATTAATAAATATCAGGGGGTCACTGTAATAATTGTAACATTAATAAATATCAGGGGGTCACTGTAATAATTGTGACATTAATAAATATCAGGGGGTCAGTTTAATAATTGTGACATTAATAAATTTCAGGGGGTCACTTAATAATTGTGACATTAATAAATATCAGGGAGTCACTGTAATAATTGTAACATTAATAAATATCAGGGGGTCACTGGGTCACTGTAATAATTGTAACATTAATAAATATCAGGGGGTTGCTGTACTAAATGTGACATTAATAAATATCAGGGGTACTGTAATAATTGTGACATTAATAAATATCAGGCGGGTCACTGTAATAATTGTGACATTAATAAATATCAGGGGGTCACTGTAATAATTGTGACATTTATAAATATCAGGGGGTCACTGTAATAATTGTGACATTAATAAATATCAGGGAGTCAGTTTAATAATTGTGACATTAATAAATATCAGGGAGTCAGTTTAATAATTGTGACATTAATAAATATCAGGGGGTCACTTTAATAATTGTGACATTAATAAATATCAGGGGTTACTGTAATAATTGTGACATTAATAAATATCAGGCGGGTCACTGTAATAATTGTGACATTAATAAATATCAGGGGGTCACTGTATTAATTGTAACATTAATAAATATCAGGGGGTCACTGTAATAATTGTGACATTAATAAATATCAGGGAGTCAGTTTAATAATTGTGACATTAATAAATTTCAGGAGGTCACTTAATAATTGTGACATTAATAAATATCAGGAGTCAGTTTAATAATTGTGACATTAATAAATTTCAGGGGGTCACTTAATAATGGTGACATTAATAAATATCAGGGAGTCACTGTAATAATTGTAACATTAATAAATATCAGGGGGTCACTGTAATAATTGTAACATTAATAAATATCAGGGGGTCACTGTAATAATTGTGACATTAATAAATATCAGGGGTCAGTTTAATAATTGTGACATTAATAAATTTCAGGGGGTCACTTAATAATTGTGACATTAATAAATATCAGGGAGTCAGTTTAATAATTGTGACATTAATAAATTTCAGGGGGTCACTTAATAATTGTGACATTAATAAATATCAGGGAGTCACTGTAATAATTGTAACATTAATAAATATCAGGGGGTCACTGTAATAATTGTAACATTAATAAATATCAGGGGGTCGCTGTACTAAATGTGACATTAATAAATATCAGGGGTTACTGTAATAATTGTGACATTAATAAATATCAGGCGGGTCACTGTAATAATTGTGACATTAATAAATATCAGGGGGTCACTGTAATAATTGTGACATTTATAAATATCAGGGGGTCACTGTAATAATTGTGACATTAATAAATATCAGGGGGTCACTGTAATAATTGTGACATTAATAAATATCAGGGAGTCAGTTTAATAATTGTGACATTAATAAATATCAGGGAGTCAGTTTAATAATTGTGACATTAATAAATATCAGGGGGTCACTTAATAATTGTGACATTAATAAAAATCAGGGGGTCACTGTAATAATTGTAACATTAACCCCTTAGTGACCGGGCGGTTTTACACAAATCCGTCTTTTAGTGACCGCTGCTGTTTTTACGTTTCTGCGCTGTTAGTGTAACATTAATAAATATCAGGGGGTCACTGTAATAATTGTAACATTAATAAATATCAGGGGGTTGCTGTACTAAATGTGACATTAATAAATATCAGGGGTTACTGTAATAATTGTGACATTAATAAATATCAGGCGGGTCACTGTAATAATTGTGACATTAATAAATATCAGGGGGTCACTGTAATAATTGTGACATTTATAAATATCAGGGGGTCACTGTAATAATTGTGACATTAATAAATATCAGGGAGTCAGTTTAATAATTGTGACATTAATAAATATCAGGGAGTCAGTTTAATAATTGTGACATTAATAAATATCAGGGGGTCACTTTAATAATTGTGACATTAATAAATATCAGGGGTTACTGTAATAATTGTGACATTAATAATATCAGGGGGTCACTGTAATAATTGTGACATTAATAAATATCAGGGGGTCACTGTATTAATTGTAACATTAATAAATATCAGGGGGTCACTGTAATAATTGTGACATTAATAAATATCAGGGAGTCAGTTTAATAATTGTGACATTAAATTTCAGGAGGTCACTTAATAATTGTGACATTAATAAATATCAGGGAGTCAGTTTAATAATTGTGACATTAATAAATTTCAGGGGGTCACTTAATAATGGTGACATTAATAAATATCAGGGGTCAGTTTAATAATTGTGACATTAATAAATTTCAGGGGGTCACTTAATAATTGTGACATTAATAAATATCAGGGAGTCAGTTTAATAATTGTGACATTAATAAATTTCAGGGGGTCACTTAATAATTGTGACATTAATAAATATCAGGGAGTCACTGTAATAATTGTAACATTAATAAATATCAGGGGGTCACTGTAATAATTGTAACATTAATAAATATCAGGGGGTCGCTGTACTAAATGTGACATTAATAAATATCAGGGGTTACTGTAATAATTGTGACATTAATAAATATCAGGCGGGTCACTGTAATAATTGTGACATAATAAATATCAGGGGGTCACTGTATTAATTGTAACATTAATAAATATCAGGGGGTCACTGTAATAATTGTGACATTAATAAATATCAGGGAGTCAGTTTAATAATTGTGACATTAATAAATTTCAGGGGGTCACTTAATAATTGTGACATTAATAAATATCAGGGAGTCAGTTTAATAATTGTGACATTAATAAATTTCAGGGGGTCACTTAATAATGGTGACATTAATAAATATCAGGGAGTCACTGTAATATTGTAACATTAACAAATATCAGGGGGTCACTGTAATAATTGTAACATTAATAAATATCAGGGGGTCGCTGTACTAAATGTGACATTAATAAATATCAGGGGGTCACTTTAATAATTGTGACATTAATAAATATCAGTGGTTACTGTAATAATTGTGACATTAATAAATATCAGGGGTCACTGTAATAATTGTGACATTAATAAATATCAGGGGGTCACTGTAATAATTGTGACATTTATAAATATCAGGGGGTCACTGTAATAATTGTGACATTAATAAATATCAGGGGATCACTGTAATAATTGTGACATTAATAAATATCAGGGGGTCACTGTAATAATTGTGACATTAATAAATATCAGGGGGTCACTGTAATAATTGTGACATTAATAAATATCGGAGTCAGTTTAATAATTGTGACATTAATAAATTTCAGGGGGTCACTTAATAATTGTGACATTAATAAAAATCAGGGGGTCACTGTAATAATTGTAACATTAACCCCTTAGTGACCGGGCGGTTTTACACAAATCCGTCTTTTAGTGACCGCTGCTGTTTTTACGTTTCTGCGCTGTTAGTGTTTAGGTCAAATTTTCCTCTTACTTGTTTATTCAACCCACACATATTATACACCCTTTTTCCCGCCATTAAATGGACTTTCTGGAAATACCATTATTTCCATCATATCGAATAATTTACTATAAAAAAAATATGAAATATGAGGGAAAAATGGTAAAAACACACTTTTTCATAATTTAATCACCAAAATTTAAAAAGACCCTGGCTAAATAGGTTCAAAATTTTGTCCCGAGACTAGAAATACCCAATTTTTACATGCGTTTGCTTTTTAACCCCTTCACTGCTGAGACAGTTCACCTATGTGCGCTGCGCTCATTCTGACGATTTTGTGCTAATTATTTTTAGATTACAGCCTAGGTCCTATTTAATTAAACTCCCCCCCCCAGACAAAAAAACTTAAAAAAAGAAAAAAATTTTTTTCTTCTAAACCAAACCTGGTCATGTTTGCCATCATTGGAAAGGCCATAATCAGGCCTTTCAAATGATGTCAAATATGACCATCTAGCTTCCATGGATCGGGAGATATGGGGATCCTTAGGATCCCCTTATCTCTACATGGCAGCTAGATGGTTAACTGGCCCACTGACATCCTCACACATATGGTGAGGTTGTCAGTGGGTGGGGGGGGACCTGGAGGCTTGGCTGACATCCAAGATGTCAGCCCCCCTCCAGGTTCAAATCGCGTTTTGGCGCCAATTGGCACCGAAATGTGATCAGGTGGCGAAACAGTTAATGCTTTACACCGATGAAAAGGGGAGACTCTCCCCTTTTCAGCGGTGTAAAAAGCATCTCCCTAGCTGCAATGGTTGGGGAGATAGAGGGCTCCGAAGGAGCCACCCCCTCCCCTCCATTGCTTTGCATGGGGACGCCTGCTGTTGACGTCACCACGCAGCGTGGCCACGTCATCAGCCTCGCCTGCCCATGTAAATCACATGGGCAGGCTTCCTCCCTGCCAGATCGCCGGGGGATCCAGCGAGGGAGGTGAGTATCGGACGGGAGGGGGATTAGGCGCCGCTGACGTACCCTGTACGTCCACGGGTCTAAGGGTTAATAGATATCAGGGGGTCACTGTAATAATTGTAACATTAATAAATATCAGGGAATCACTGTATTAATTGTAACATTAATAAATATCAGGGAGTCACTTTAATAATTGTGACATTAATAAATATCAGTGGGTCACTATAATAATTGTGACATTAAAAAATATCAGGGAGTCACTGTAATAATTGTGACATAAATAAATATCAGGGAGTCAGTTTAATAATTGTGACATTAATACATTTCAGGGGGTCACTGTAAAAATTGTGACATTAATAAATATCAGGGAGTCACTGTAATAATTGTAACATTAATAAATATCAGGGGGTCACTTAATAATTGTGACATTAATAAATATCAGGGGGTCACTGTAATAATTGTAACATTAATAAATATCAAGGGGTCGTTGTACTAAATGTGTCATTAATAAATATCAGGGGGTCACTTAATAATTGTGACATTAATAGATATCAGGGGGTCACTGTAATAATTGTAACATTAATAAATATCAGGGAATCACTGTATTAATTGTAACATTAATAAATATCAGGGAGTCACTTTAATAATTGTGACATTAATAAATATCAGTGGGTCACTATAATAATTGTGACATTAATAAATATCAAGGAGTCACTGTAATAATTGTGACATAAATAAATATCAGGGAGTCAGTTTAATAATTGTGACATTAATACATTTCAGGGGGTCACTGTAATAATTGTGACATTAATAAATATCAGGGAGTCACTGTAATAATTGTAACATTAATAAATATCAGGGGGTCACTTAATAATTGTGACATTAATAAATATCAGGGGGTCACTGTAATAATTGTAACATTAATAAATATCAAGGGGTCGTTGTACTAAATGTGTCATTAATAAATATCAGGGGGTCACTGTAATAATTGTAACATTAATAAATATCAGGGGGTCACTTAATAATTGTGACATTAATAAATATCAGGGGGTCACTGTAATAATTGTAACATTAATAAATATCAAGGGGTCGTTGTACTAAATGTGTCATTAATAAATATCAGGGGTCACTTAATAATTGTGACATTAATAGATATCAGGGGGTCACTGTAATAATTGTAACATTAATAAATATCAGGGAATCACTGTATTAATTGTAACATTAATAAATATCAGGGAGTCACTTTAATAATTGTGACATTAATAAATATCAGTGGGTCACTATAATAATTGTGACATTAATAAATATCAAGGAGTCACTGTAATAATTGTGACATAAATAAATATCAGGGAGTCAGTTTAATAATTGTGACATTAATACATTTCAGGGGGTCACTGTAATAATTGTGACATTAATAAATATCAGGGAGTCACTGTAATAATTGTAACATTAATAAATATCAGGGGGTCACTTAATAATTGTGACATTAATAAATATCAGGGGGCACTGTAATAATTGTAACATTAATAAATATCAAGGGGTCGTTGTACTAAATGTGTCATTAATAAATATCAGGGGGTCACTTAATAATTGTGACATTAATAAATATCAGGGGGTCACTGTAATAATTGTAACATTAATAAATATCAGGGGGTCGCTGTACTAAATGCGACATTAATAAATATCAGGGGGTCACTGTAATAATTGTAACATTAATAAATATCAGGGGGTCACTGTAATAATTGTGACATTAATAAATATCAGGGGGTCACTGTAATAATTGTGACATTTATAAATATCAGGGGGTCACTGTAATAATTGTGACATTAATAAATATCAGGCGGTCACTGTAATAATTGTAGCATTAATAAATGTAAGGAGGTCACTGTAATAATTGTGACATTAATAAATATCAGGTGGTCACTGTAATAATTGTGACATTAATAAATATCAGGCGGGTCAATGTAATAATTGTGACATTAATAAATATCAGGGGGTCACTGTAATAATTGTGACATTAATAAATATCAGGAGGTCACTGTAATAATTGTAACATTAATAAATATCAGGTGGGTCAATGTAATAATTGTGACATTAATAAATATCAGGGGGTCACTGTAATAATTGTGACATTAATAAATATCAGGAGGTCACTGTAATAATTGTGACATTAATAAATATCAGGCGGGTCACTGTAATAATTGTGACATTAATAAATATCGGGGGTCACTGTAATAATTGTAGCATTAATAAATATCAGGGGGTCACTGTAATAATTGTGACATTAATAAATATCAGGGGATCACTGTAATAATTGTGACATTAATAAATATCAGGGGGTCACTGTAATAATTGTAACATTAATAAATATCAGGGGGTCGCTGTACTAAATGTGTCATTAATAAATATCAGGGGGTCACTTTAATAATTGTGACATTATTAAATATCAGGGGGTCACTGTAATAATTGTAACATTAATAAATATCAGGCGGGTCACTGTAATAATTGTGACATTAATAAATATCGGGGGTCACTGTAATAATTGTAACATTAATAAATATCAGGGGGTCACTGTAATAATTGTAACATTAATAAATATCAGGCGGGTCACTGTAATAATTGTGACATTAATAAATATCAGGGGGTCACTGTAATAATTGTAACATTAATAAATATCAGGGGGTCACTGTAATAATTGTGACATTAATAAATATCAGGGGGTCACTGTAATAATTGTGACATTAATAAATATCAGGCGGGTCACTGTAATAATTGTGACATTAATAAATATCGGGGGTCACTGTAATAATTGTAGCATTAATAAATATCAGGGAGTCACTGTAATAATTGTGACATTAATAAATATCAGGGGGTCACTGTAATAATTGTGACATTAATAAATATCAGGGGGTCACTGTAATAATTGTGACATTAATAAATATCAGGGGGTCACTTTAATAATTGTGACATTAATAAATATCAAGGGTTCACTGTAATAATTGTAACATTAATAAATATCAGGGGGTCACTTTAATAATTGTGACATTAATAAATATCAGGGGGTCACTGTAATAATTGTAACATTAATAAATATCAGGGGAGTCACTGTAATAATTGTGACATTAATAAATATCAGGGGGTCAATGTAATAATTGTAGCATTAATAAATATAAGGGGGTCACAGTAATAATTGTGACATTAATACATTTCGGGGGGTCACTGTAATAATTGTGACATTAATAAATATCAGGGTTCACTTTTATAATTGTGACATTAATAAATATCAGGGGTTCACTTTAATAATTGTGACATTAATTAATTTAAGGGGGTCACTTTATTAATTGTGACATTAATAAATATCGGGGTTCACTGTAATAATTGTGACATTAAAATAAATCAGGGGGTCACTTTAATAATTGTGATATTAATAAATATCAGGGGGTCACTGTAATAATTGTGACATTAATAAATTTCAGGGGGGTCACTTTAATAATTGTGACATTAATTTCAGGGGGTCACTTTAATAATTGTGACATTTATAAATATCAGGGGGGTCACTGTATTAATTGTAACATTAATAATTATCAGGGGGTCACTTTAATAAGTGTGACATTTATAAATATCAGGGGGTCACTGTAATATATGTAACATTAATAAATATCAGGGGGTCACTTTAATAATTGTCAAATTAATAAATATCAGGGGGTCACTGTAATAATTGTAACATTAATAAATATCAGGGAGTCACTTTAATTGTAGCATTAATAAATATCAGGCGGGTCACTGTAATAATTGTGACATTAATAAATATCAGGGGGTCACTAATAATTGTGACATTAATAAATATCAGGGGGTCACTGTAATAATTGTGACATTAATAAATATGAGGGAGTCACTGTATTAAATGTGACATTAATAAATATCAGGGGGTCACTGTAATAATTGTGACATTAATAAATATCAGGGAGTCACATTAATAATTGTGACATTAATAAATATCAGGGGTCACTGTAACAATTGTGACATTAATAAATATCAGGGGGTCACTGTAATAATTGTAACATTAATAAATATCAGGGGTCACTGTAATAATTGTGACATTAATAAATATCAGGGGGTCACTTTAATAATTGTGACATTAATAAATATCAGGGGGTCACTTTAATAATTGTGACATTAATAAATATCAGGGGTCACTGTAATAATTGTGACATTAATAAATATCAGGGAGTCACTGTATTAAATGTGACATTAATAAATATCAGGGGGTCACTGTAATAATTGTGACATTAATAAATATCAGGGGTCACTGTAATAATTGTAACATTAATAAATATCAGGGGGTCACTTTAATAGTTGTGACCTTAATAAATATCAGGTGGTCACTGTAATAATTGTGACATTAATAAAAATCAGGGGGGTCACTGTGATAATTGTAACATTAATAAATATCAGGGGTCACTGTAATAATTGTGACATTAATAAATATCAGGGGGTCACTTTAATAGTTGTGACCTTAATAAATATCAGGTGGTCACTGTAATAATTGTGACATTAATAAATATCAGGGGGGTCGCTGTATTAAATGTGACATTAATAAATATCAGGGGTCACTGTAATAATTGTGACATTAATAAATATCAGGAGGTCACTGTAGTAATTGTAACATTAATAAATATCAGGGGCTCACTTTAATATTTGTGACATAAATAAATATCAGGGGGTCACTGTAATAATTGTGACATTAACCCTTTCGCTGCTGAGGCTTTTCCCGCCTCTGTGCTGAGCTCATTTTTACTGATTTCGCTCATCATGTGTAAACGTGTTTTGAAGGCTTATTTTAGTATATGACCCAGACATATTATATATCGTTCTTTCCGTCAGACTCGGCAGATTCATAATATGTCATTATTATATGTATACGTCAGGACCTGTCTGTATATTATAACACAAAATGCAATAAAATATGAATTTTCAATAATTTACAACGTGTAAAGTGTTTTTTTTTTCACATTTTAAGATGCAAGCAATTGCGGTTATATTTTGTATGGGGTGCGCTTGTTAAAAAAATTAGAGATGGGGTCTCGTTACATTTTTTTTTGGGGAAAATTACGCGATTTTTAACAAACGCACCGCATACAAAAATCGTTAGTGCAGCATCATTGTTCACATTATAATTGAAATGGGAACAATATTGTTGCATTAACAAACCAAAAAAAAGAAAAAAAATTGTTTATTTTGTTTTTTATAAAAAAAATTTAAATATTGTTTTATTTTTATTTTTTATTTTTTTAAAAAAACTTTTTTCACAGTCGTGTTTAGTATCGTTGGAACGGCCATGCTCTTAACCCCTAGCTGCCACGGATCGGGAGATTCTCCACCATTGGTGGCAGCTAGGGGTTAAATCCAGGACTGGCATCATCGTGCTATGCACGATGATGCCAGTCCTCAGGGGGAGTTCCCGGAGGCTTGGCCGACATCCAAGATGTCGGCCAGCTCTGGGAAAGGATCACGAACCGGCGCTTTTCAGCGCCGATTCGTTATCCGGCCCCAATGGGGTTAATGCTAGGTACCATTTGGAAGGGCAGGCTGTGCCCTTCCAAACGGTGCCTGGATTAACCCCCTGCATGCCTCCGATTGGGAGGGAGAGAGGTCCGAAGGACCTTCCCCCCTCCCTTTCAGGCGCCTCCTCTACACATGCGGGGGGGCGCCTGAATTAGGTGTCATCGCCAGGGCCGGCGCTGCCGCTAGGCGAGCTAGGCGACTGCCTAGAGCGCAGCGCCGCCTAGGGCGCAGCGGCGGCTCCTCAATTAGGCGGCCGCCCGGCAAGGCCTCGCAGTTGCCTAATTTGCATAATGCATGCAGGCACCGCAGTGCGATAAATAGTTTGCGCTGCAGCGCTTGCCGCTTTTTTTTTTCCCTGCCGCAACAATCAAAGATGGCGCCCGGCGGCCCCCTCTGATGACGTCAGAGGGAGCGCCGGATGTCTGCCCATGCCTTGGTGCCGGTGTTCTGTCTAGGCAGCGAACACAGCCGCACCCTGCCTACTGCATGCAGCACCACGTGGAGGCTGAGGACCGTGAGTGAAAAGGCCCGCGCCACAGAGTCACCTGCACACCCAGGGGCCCCCCATAGACCCAGAGATGCCTCAGAGGCCCCCCAAAGGCACCAGAGGTGACCAAAAATTCTGCAGGTCCCCCAGAGGCCCCCAAAGGCAGCGGAGGTCCCCCAGGGGCACCAGAGGGACCCCAGAGGCCCCCCAGGGGCACCAGAGGGACCCCAGAGGCCCCCCAGAGCCCCCCAAGGGGCACCAGAGGGACCCCAGAGGCCCCCCAGGGGCACCAGAGGGTCCCCAGAGGCCCCCTGGGCACCAGACGGACCCCAGGGGCACCAGAGGGACCCCAGAGGCCCCCCCAGGGACCCCAGAGGCCCCCCTGGGGCACCAGAGGGACCCCAGAGGCCCCCCCCGAGGCACCAGAGGGACCCCAGAGGCCCCCCCAGGGCACCAGAGGCCCCCAAGGGCAGCAGAAGCCCCCCAGGGACACCAGAGACCCCCCCCAGGGACACCAGAGACCCCCCCACGGACACCATAAGCCTCCCCAGGGGCCCATAGGCCTCCCAAAGGCACCAGAGGGCCCCCAGGGCTACCAGAGGCCCCCTAGGGGCACCAGAGGGACATCTTACTCCCCCAAAGGGGCAGTATATACCCATGTGTGAGCTGCTGGGGCAGTATATATCCTGTGTGAGCTGCTGGGGCAGTATATAATCGTGATGTGAGCTGGGGGCAATATATACCCATGATGTGAGCTGGGGCAATATACACCCATGATGTGAGCTGGGGGCAATATACAGTTGTGTTCAAAATTATTCACCCCCACTGAAATTGAGTGTTTTGGCCAGTTTGACATTGATTTTGATCATTCAGTCATCTTGCTTACAATTAAATCAAAGAGGCACGTGTAGGTCAGACAAACATAACATAACATTTATAATGAAATAACCACAAATGTCTTTTCTGTGCTCACATCATTATCAGTTTTATTCAACCCCCAAGTGACATTCAATCTTAGTACTTAGTACAACATCCTTTTACAGTTATAACAGCTTTTAAACGTGAAGCATAGCTTGACACAAGTGTCTTGCAGCGATCTACGGGTATCTTCGCCCATTCGTCATGGGCAAAAGCCTCCAGTTCAGTCACATTCTTTGGCTTCCGCACTGCAACTGCTTTCTTTAAGTCCCACCAGAGGTTCTCAATCGGATTGAAGTCAGGTGACTGCGATGGCCACTCCAAAATGTTCCAGCCTTTAATCTGCAACCATGCTCTAGTGGACTTGGAGGTATGCTTGGGATCATTGTCCTGTTGAAAGGTCCAACGTCTCCCAAGCCTCAGGTTTGTGACGGACTGCATCACATTGTCATCCAATATCTCCTGGTACTAAAGAGAATTCATGGTACCTTGCACACGCTGAAGCTTCCCTGTACCT
Organism: Leptobrachium leishanense; assembly: GCA_009667805.1. Classification (NCBI taxonomy): domain Eukaryota; kingdom Metazoa; phylum Chordata; class Amphibia; order Anura; family Megophryidae; genus Leptobrachium; species Leptobrachium leishanense. The sequence goes on from RXON01001681.1 coordinate 39,080, forward strand.
GCAGAAGCAAAACAGCCCCAAAGCATGATGGACCCCCCCAACATGCTTCACAGTAGGCAAGGTGTTCTTTTCTTCATAGGCCTTGTTCTTCTTCCTCCTCCAAACATAGCGTTGATCCATGGGCCCAAACAGTTCTAATTTTGTTTCATCAGTCCACAGAACACTATCCCAAAACTTCTGTGGTTTGTCCACATGACTTTTGCCATACTGCAGTCGACTCTTCTTATTCTTTGGAGACAGCAAGGGGGTGCGCCTGGGAGTTCTGGCATGGAGGCCTTCATTACGCAGTGTGCGCCGTATTGTCTGAGCTGAAATTTCAGTACCCACATCTGACAAATCTTTTCTCAGTTCCTCGGCAGTCACACGGGGACTTTTCTCCACTCTACGCTTCAGGTAGCGCACAGCAGTCGAAGTCAGCATCTTCTTTCTGCCACGACCAGGTAGCGTTTCAACAGTGCCCTTTGCCTTGAATTTGCGAATCATGCTTCCTATGGTCTCTCTTGGTATGTTTAACATCTTTGCAATCTTCTTATAGCCATTGCCCTTCCTGTGAAGAGTAATCACCTCTTCTCTTGTCTTCCTGGACCATTCTCTTGACTTCACCATGTTTGTAACCACACCAGTAAATGTCTAGAAGGAGCTGAGTATCACAGTCATTTTAAAGCTGCCTAATTGGTGCTTATTATGCTTTATTGCTGCTCCGTGACATCCACAGGTGTTTTCAATACCTGATTGAAAACACTTGAATGAACCTCTGTTCTTCAGAGTGGTAGTCTTTAAGGGGTTGAATAATTGTGTCAATGAAGAATTCACAAAAGAAACATTTACTACTGTATTACAAAACCAATTGATGTCATTTTAGTTGCATATGGTTCTTTAAAAAGTCCTTGTAGGATTTCATTCTGAATACAATTACAAATGTCACTAAATTCCCTAAAACCCTTTACAGCATTGGGGGTTGAATAATTTTGAACACAACTGTATATATATATATATATATAAATTAAACATAAAAGTAAAATAAAAACTTGCTATAACACGCCGTAATCACACAATAGAAACACACAGAAACCAAGCCATAGCACACGGAGACCCCACAAGGACCTAGCCATAGCACACGGAGACAACACAAAGGGAATGTAATCACACATAGGAACTTGATATAACAGACTGAATCACTGGACATTAGTCACTGTAACTCTATAGTGTGCCGAGTGAGAAAAGCACCATACGTGCATTGCTGAGTAACACCTTTAGTGGATTCTCAAGCAGCTTCACATGCTGGCCTTTTATGTGGGTTATGATTTACAGGGTTATTCAAAGAGCTGTGTGTTTTAAATAATGTTGGAGTAACCCCAAGGGCTAAGCAATAAGTTGATGAACAAATTAATTTGTATACTGTATTTAAGTTCACTATTCCAATTGTTGCAATTTTAAAGTGACACAGCAGTAATGTACAATCTTTTGTTTTGAGCACTTGCTACAGTTGAGTAAATAATTATTTAGAACGGTAACTTTGTCTTTATTGAGGGAGAGGAGAGACTTATTTCAGAAATAGAGGAAACATGAGCAGTAACTCACTCATATTTCACACTTGTACCATCATCATAATAAAGCCTGCGAGTGGATAAGTATTAAGTGTATTAATCCGGTGAATTTGTCGCTATGTTGATAATATACTATATGCGTGTGTGGGTAATCTATTGGGTTAAATACGCGCTAATTTATCCGTTCTAGTGATTTGCATTGTTAGCTAGAATATGCTCGTTGATATTTGCTTCACTTTGTAATACTTGATCAAACCTTATTAGTTGTATAGTCTGTATGATCTTATAAATATAGGTAGTCAGTGACCGCATGGCTGGCAGCCATCTTAAACCTCAAAAAGTCACATGTGCTTCTGCCAATGAGGAAGGACTGCAGCAGTAACTGTACAATCTGTTTAAACTTACATTTGCGCAACTAAATTAATCCAGATTGTTTCTGCCAGATTTATGAAGATATAACAATTACTAACCAAATACACATCTAAATGTGTCTGTTATAATTTCTGAAGAGGCTTATCAACTAAACAGTGATTCTGTATGTTAGCAAATGCTGTGTCATTAGGTTAGTTCGGTTGGTTTAACTTCGGGTCTATAGATTAATATACTAAGCAAGAATCAGTTTCATTGTGGACGGAGGTTAAAGACTTTCACATGTGCAGCATCGGTTCTATTGTTAAGGGATTCCAGGGCTGAGGACTCATAAAATGGAGGACAATGCAGCCACTTATGTACAGAACATATTTGCTCTTTCTCAACTCAAAATGGAGACGGCGTTCTTTACATTTCGCAAAGGGACACACACATACAGAGGGGGAAGGTGCACAAACAATGGAGTCACTCTCAGATGCGAACAATGGATCAGATAACAGTGAGCTGGTGACCTTAGTTGCTGGGGGGAGGGGAGGGGCTGATGGAAGCATGTGAAAACAAAAGGAATTCATTACTTACAGGGGGTGTACACTATACAAAGACTGGATCGTAATACAGAGGTTACGCTATACAGAGGGAATACAATACTCTACATGATACACAGAGCAAGGGAATGTAAGGAAAATACATACAAATAAACATTGGGGCGGCCGTTTCTTTGCAGAGGCAATAAGTAGGGAAGATGTTTCTGTTAGCTACCATTCAATCAGGTGGTGATTTTGGTAAGGGTAGCTGGCGAGGGGACAGAGTTACCTATGCTTGATCTAGAGGCAGCCTTCAGGCTGTACCGCTGTGTCCAGGGGGTTTTCTTTTAATGGGGTGTAAATTCGATGGGTAATTTTACATCGATATCTGTTTATCCATTGGGGTGGACAATATCCCGTGCTCCCTTTTTTTAAAGTCTTTCTACTTTTTTGCATTGCTTAGTGGAGAAGAGAGCGGGGAGGAGACGTATAGTACATTACTTGGACGATTTCATGGTAGCGGGTTCCAAAGGGACTGGAGAATGAGGTAGGATCGGGGGGGGGGTAACAATATAAGTTTAGTTGATCGGGGAGAATTGTAGGTGGTTTGGGGGGAATGGCCAGACATTAAGATCAAATGGTCTAGTGTAATTTCAAATGGTGAGCAGGAAAATGGCCCAGGAGTGGATTCAATGGATGGGTGCAAAGCTTGGTGTTTCTGGAATTTTTTATTTTCCAATCGTCGGGGCAATACCACTGTGGGGGATAGAATTAAAAAAAAAAACATTCCTCCCCCCCCTTTTTTATTTTTGGGTCTGATATTCAAGGTGTGGTGCAAGTGCTGAATAACATGTCTGCATCATCACCGCAGGTTGTAGCCTATGTCAGGTATTTGGGGTTGATATGTTTGAAAAGCAATATTAATTTCACGGCAAATCACATACCGGGGGTAAGGAAGGTGGTGGCGGATACATTGTCCAGTTTCTGGTGGGATGTGTTCCGACATTTGGCACCGGGAGGGAAAAAAGAAAAAAAAAAGAAAATAATAATAATATTAAAAATAAATAAATAATAATATAAAAAAAATATTCCAGGGTGAGCACTGCCCTCCATTTCTTTGCCAGATGGGGAGCAGTTAGAGGGCATCAATGATTTGGTGAGGAGATTGTTGTTGCAGAAGACATGGGCACCGTAGAGCAAGCAGTGAAAGGGTTTTAAAGGGACAGAGGAGGTAGGGCAGAATGTTGTTTTCAAATAGCTACTGAAGTTCGGCGGTAAGTCAATAAAGGACAGCTTGGAACTATTTAGTGGTATTTCATACTTTGCTCGGTTAAAGGAAGAGGAGGACTGGGCTAAACAATTCGTGGTGAGGAAGATCTTGACAGCAGAGTACAAGTAGGAGATAAGATGGAGCTGATAACAATCTTTGTAGGGCAGCATTTGTTTTAGTTTTACAGCTGCCCTAAGGATTGAGGAAACAATTGCTCTAGGTGCCCATGGTGGGGAAGTATGCCCAGTGGTATGTATGAGGGGATACTTGGAGGCCACTCCTTCAAACGGTCGCATGTTCTGGGGGCACAAGGGTGGTACTAACTTGTCCGGGTATCAATTCAAAATGGTTCCGCAGCATAGAAACATAGAAACATAGAAAGATGTCGGCAGATAAGAACCTTTCGGCCCATCTAGTCTGCCCAATTACATGGATACTTTACTTGGATTTATCTTTTGTTAAGGATAGCCTTATGCCTATCCCATGCTTGCTTAAATTCAATTACTGTTTTGGCCTCTACCACTTCAACTGGAAGACTGTTCCATGTATCCACCACCCTCTCAGTAAAATAATGCTTCCTGATGTTACTTTTAAACCTTTGCCCCTCTAATCTAAGACTATGTCCTCTTGTTTTGCTACTTTGTTTCCTTTTAAATATACTCCCTTCCTCTACCTTGTGGATTCCCTTTACGTATTTAAATGTTTCTATCATATCTCCTCTGTCTCGTCTTTTTTCCAAGCTGTACATGTTAAGATCATTAAGCCTTTCCTGGTAACGGAGGGGCTTGGTTGAAAGGGGAGTTACATTTGCCCCCTTTCTTTTAGGATAGGAGCTGCTGGTACTGAGGCAGAATTGGGTTACCCAAAGGACCGAACTAAAGATGGGGAGATGGAAATGGGAAGTGTATAGGAGATATGTGAGGTCATTAAAGAAATGAAGGGAAAACTTATGGGGAACAATTGTTTTGTTTTAATAATAATAATTTGTTTCCTTGTTTCTTTTGGTTTCTTTTCAGTTCGGGTACACTGTGTGTGTGTGTGCCTTACAGTTAATAGTTTACATTTTGGTTATTTGCAGGACACGCAATGAGAGTGCGGATCCTGGGACACTCCTATGTGCACTGGATGGAGAGTCATGCTGCTGGCACCAAGAGAGGAGCAACCCCGGGGTGCAACGTAATTGAAGTAGGGATTAGATGGATAGGGAAGCAAGGTAGGGGGTGAGGCAGTTATTGGGAATAGCAAAGACATCCAGGAGAAAGAGGGGTAAGCCAGATATTCTGGTACTACATTTAGGGGACAGCTAATGAAGAGATAGGTATTGTGAGTGGTGAAATAGCGGCCTGGCACGTGGGGATGCAGTGGTAGGGGGAGGGTCTGCAGGGTACGTGGTGAGTGTGGTTTCGTACGGCCAAGCTCAGGTGCCTTCCTGGTTTGCAGATCCTCTCGGCCTGCTATTTGCGATATAAAGAGACCCCTGAGCAGACGTGTGGTCATCCTGCTTAGCCACGTGGGGCTGCTATTTCTGGGCAATATGTGTGGTGCATTGCATTTGCCGATATTATCTGGCAATGGTTTTGGAGCACCCCGAAATAGGAGCAAGAAGTGAGGAGTTCATTGAAAGGAGTGATAAGGCTGGGAACACACTCTTCATTGAAGGCGCGATAAGGAGTCTTTTGTGGGGTAAGAGGGAAAGGTCACGTTTTTTTATTGGTGGCAGTAAAAAGAGGGTCCTCGTTTTTGGTGGCGGTGAAATAGGCGGCCTGGCACGTGGAGGGCGATAGTGGGGGGAGGGTCTGCAGGGTACGGGGTGAGTTGTGGTTTCATACGGCCAGGCTCAGGTGCCTTCCTGGTTTGCAGATCCTCTCGGCCTGCTATCTGCCATAAAAGTACACTGAGCAGACGTGTGGTCATCCTGCTTAGCCATGTGGGGCGCTATTTCTGGGCAATGCTTGTGGTGCATTGCAGTTGCCAGTGTTATCTGGCTGCCAGTGTTATCTGGGGTAGCGTATTTGGCATACGAGGATCGATAATAATAATTCTGCCTTAGAGGCAAAGAATTTGGCCTTAAGTAATAAAAGACGTGACCTTTTCAAAATGCCAATACTTTGTTGTGTTTTCATTTACGAGAAAAGGGAGGGGGGTTAGTTGGTATTAAGAAGGTAACTTACATGGGAGAAGTTGTAAGAAGAGAATAGGGGTATAATTCTTAGTGATATAGGGTGTGTGAGGTGTATGCTGCTGCCTTCCTGGGATAGAGGGACAATGCTTTGCTATTGCTCAATATTGATATGGAAAATGGGGTTGATCCCTGGATGGGCGCTGCCTTCACCTATGAGATGGATTATTATCTCCTGGACTGGAGATATCTCCGTGTACACAATTGGGATCACACAAATAGACAATAAACAGATGCAATGTATTCCTTCCTCTCGAGCAGAGACACACAAATAAAATGCACGATACGTGAAAATACAGAGTATGTAATAGGGTAATAAATATTCTGTACAGAGTGGATGTTAAGTCTCTTTATGCAGTGTCTATATCTAAATCTCCAGTAGATCTGGGTATAAGCAGTTTAGTGTGGAACGTATGCACAGTTTTACTTATGTGCTGATCCCACCTAGTGGCTATAGTCTGAATTGCGGAGTACAGATGGCTACGTAAAAAACAGATCGCTGATATCTCTTTCTTTCTTGTTCAGCGGATCTTTACTTCATAAAAATAAACAGAGAAAACATACACAGTGCACACTGTGGTTTGAAGCTGATAGAATATATGATCAACAATTTCCAACTCATGTGGGCCAGAGCCTATGGTGTAACCAGGCTCAGTATTAATCGTTTTCCAGGTCCATAAAGGTGACCGGTGTCCCTTCTTTACCACCTCTTCCTTCTTTGTCTGCTGCAGGGGTCCCTCCGTCAGGTCCAGGACCTTCTTGTACATGTGTCAGAAATCACGGCTGAGCGCTGGGTCTCCGCTGCGCAGTGACAACATGATGCAAGGTTTTAAAGGTAAAAAGGCTTTATTGGAATTAATACAATAAAAACAAAGTGTAGGGGTATCCAGAACGCGTTTCGCCTCACTGGCCTCTTCAGCAGGACTATTCAGCTGAAGAGGCCAATGAGGCGAAACGCGTTCTGGATACCCCATCACTTTGTTTTTATTGTATAAATTCCAAAAAACCCTTTTACCTTTAAAACATCGCATCCTGTTGTCACTGCGCAGCGGAGACCCAGCGCTCAGCCGTGATTTCTGACACATGTACCAGAAGGACCCGGACCTGACGGAGGGACCCCTGCAGCAGACAAGGAAGGAAGAGGCGGTAAAGAAGGTACACCGGTCACCTTTATGGACTGGAAAAGCAATTAATACTGAGCCTGGTTACACCATAGTCTTTGGCCCACGTGAGTTGGAAATTGTTGATCATACATTCTATCAGCTTCAAACCACAGTGGAGATTTAGATATAGACACTGCATTAAGAGACTTAACATCCACTCTGTACAGAATATTTATTACCCTATTGCATACTCTGTATTTTCACGTATCGTGCATTTTGTGTCTCTCTGCTCAAGAGGAAGGAATACATTGCATCTGCTTACAGTCTGTGTGACCCAATTGTGTTTACGGAGATATCTATCTCATAGGTAGGGCTGTGCAATATTGACAAAATAATCATATTGCGATTTCTTGAATGAATATTGCGATTGTGATTTTATTTGCGATTTAGCCAATTGTTTTTGCTTTTTCAAACATGCTACATACATTCTAAATGTATTCAGTATTCAGCACATGGATACTGCCCCAGCACATGGATATACTGCCCCAGCACATGATATACTGCCCCAGCACATGGATATACTGCCAGCACATGGATATACTGCCCAGCTCATGGATATACTGCCCCAGCACATGGAAACAGGGAGCCAAAAATTGCAGCCTTATGCGATTTAGAAATTGCAGGGTCAGAAATCGCGATTCGATTGCGATTGCAATTAATTGCACAGCCCTACTCATAGGTGAAGGCAGCGCCCATCCAGGGATCAACCCCATTTTCCATGTAAATTTACATAGTTACACATTTTTTTTAGGAGGGATAGGAAACAAAAGAAAGGGGGAGGGGTATGTTTGTATGTCAATCATGATTTAAAGCCGAATATTACACACCTGGTCAGTGATGAGGGAAATGTGGAATCCTTATGTGTAAATATCTGTTTGGGGAATAAACTGGGAAGTCAACTATTGGTTGGCATATGCTATAAATTACCTAATATAGATAATGATGAGGAAGAACAGCCGTTAGCCAGATGTACAGCCATCCTGATTTGCTCTAACACTTTAAGTATTGGAGATTTTAATTACCCAGACATTAGGGATAGTGGGACTAGTAATTCAGCGAAGGGAATCTGGTTTCTGAACCTGTAAAATGATACCTGCATGACACAACCAGTAGAAGCACCAACTAGAGAGGATAACTAGCTGGATCTGGTTATAGCAAACAATGTGGATCTTTTTTCAAATATTCAAGTAAGGGAGCCGTTGGGAAACAGTGACCATAATATTCAAAGGGGGCATGCTAAAATATGTAATTTTAAAAAGGCCAATTTCATTAAAATAAAGGAAGCTCTCCATGTCTTTGACTGGCAGAAACTCTTTGATGGGAAAAACACAGAGGATAAGTAGAATATATTTAAACTAACGCTAAAAAAGTGCCCGTCCCAATATATTCCACTGGGTAAGAAATAGACTGAAACCAATGTGGCTAGGAAGCAAGATAATCAAGGAAATGAAAAATAAAAAGAAGACCATTTAAAGCTTTTAAATCTGAGGCATCCTATAAAGCAGTGTTTCCCAAACCTCTCCTCAACCAGGCCAGATTTTGCAGATCACCTTGGGGGAAAGCAGACTGAATCCTGCAATCACTGAGCAGCATATCATATCACCTGTGCTGTGCTACAGATAACTGACAAACCTAGCGAGGCGGAAGGTCCTGAGGACAGGTTTGGGAAACACTGCTATAAGGCAGCCAATAAAGCATGACAAAAAGCGATTAGATGGGCTAAACTAGAAAATGAAAAAGAAATAGCCAAAGAGAGCAAGACCAACCCTAAAAGATTCTTTAGGTACATAAATTCTAAAAAACCCAAGAGTGAAAATGTAGGTTCACTAAAATCTGAGTCAGGGTTATTGTTAACTGAAGATCAGGATAAGGCAGAAATTTTGAATGATTATTTTTCTTCAGTATTTATCAAAGAGAAACCTATAACAGGAGACATGCAATTCATTGATAAAAACTTACTAATAAAATGTGATTGGTTGACTCAAGAAAAGGTGTTGCAGCAACTTAAAGTGAATGTGCACAAAGCCCCAGGGCCAGAAGGAATTCATGTATGAGTACTGAGGGAGCTAAGTGTGAAAATATGTAAACCTCTGTTCTTAATCTTTCAAGATTTGTTTTCTTTCAGGAATGGTACCTTAGAGGATTGGACAAAAGCTGATGTGGTCCCTATATTCAAGAAAGGTTCAAAATGTCTCTAGTTGACCGACCCTGCGGTGTATTCAGCAAGCATCGCAGGGCCCCGTAATGCAGGGAATAATCGCCGCAAACCCGCAGAACACCCGCCGAACACTCACCGAATACTCACCGAACATTTACCGAAAACCTACAAAAACCAAGCCGAACACCCTGGAAAAATCTGAGCAGCCGTCGATCACAGCCCAGAGCAGCCGCTGGAAAAAGCCGACTAGCAGACGAACGGGGTGTATAAAAAAAAAAGTTTGCTTGAAATTTAGAAACGCTATTTGCCAAAAAAAGTACTGGATGAAAATGCCTGGAATTTACATCTAAGATCCAATGAATGATAATAAAAAGGTGTGTTACAGAAAAAGGAAAAAAACTATTTAAAAAAAAACGGAATACTTTTTACTGCAGAATAAAATGATAAACGGTTTATTAGATAGTGAATTAAAACTGGAATATTTTTAACATTGAAGCCTATGGGATTCGACTGAATAAACCTGACGAACAAAACCACCGAACATCAGGGCACTTCACTGACATTTCTCTGCTGTTCGGTGTCTCTGAATAGATTAACCATTGCTCTCTATGGGGGATTTCACTGCCCGCGAACAGGCACCGTATGTGCAGGTAATTCATCAATATTTGGCGAACTACCTGCTCTCTGAATAGCCGAATGGCCCCGAAATGTCACCGTTCGCTGAAATTCAGTGTCCGGTTACATTTCGGGCCAGATCGTCTCTCTCTGAATAAACCTAATAATTCGGCCTCTTTTTAAATCAATGGTCAGACACACCTTAAATATGCCGTGTGATTTTGACACCTGTTTTACGAAAGGATATTATGGCACTAGAAAAAGTGCAGAGACGGGCGACTAAATTAATAAGGGGATGGAAGGTTTAAGTTATGAGGAAAGACTAACAAGCTTAAACCTGTTTAATTTAGAGAAACGGTACCTTAGAGGGGTCTATATAAAAATATATACGGGGTCTGATAACTTTATATAAATATATATGGCGACTCAGAGGGGTCTGATAACTTCATATAAATAAATATGGGGCCTCAGAGGAATCTGATATCTTTATATAAATATATACAAGGCCTCAGAGGGGTCTGATAACTTTATATAAATATATATGGGGCCTCAGAGGGATCTGATAACTTTATATAAATATATACGGGGCCTCAGAGGGATCTGATAACTTTATATAAATATATACAAGGCCTCAGAGGGGTCTGATAACTTTATATAAATATATATGGGGCCTCAGAGGGATCTGATAACTTTATATAAATATATATCAGAGGGGTCTGATAACTTTATATAAATATATATGGGGCCTCAGAGGGATCTGATAACTTTATATAAATATATATGGGGCCTCAGAGGGCTCTGATAACTTTATATAAATATATACGGGGCCTCAGAGGAATCTAATAACTTTATAAATACGTACGAGGCCTCAGAGGGGTCTGATAAGTTTATACAAATATATATGGGGCCTCAGAGGGCTCTGATTACTTTATATAAATATATACGGGGCCTAAGAGGGGGTTTGATAACTTTATATAAATATATACGGCGCCTCAGAGGGGGATTGATAACTTTATATAAATATATACAGGGCCTCAGAGGGGTCTGATAACTTTATATAAATATATACGGGGCCTCAGAGGAATCGGAAACTTTATATAAATATATACAAGGCCTCAGAGGGCTCTGATAACTTTATATAAATATATACAGGGCCTCAGAGGAATCTAATAACTTTATAAATACGTACGAGGCCTCAGAGGGGTCTGATAACTTTATACAAATATATATGGGGATATATATGGGGCCTCAGAGGGCTCTGATTACTTTATATAAATATATACGGGGCCTCAGAGGGGCCTGATAACTTTATATAAATATATACGGGGCCTCAGAGGGGGATTGATAACTTTATATAAATATATACAGGGCCTCAGAGGGGCCTGATAACTTTATATAAATATATACGGGGCCTCAGAGGGGCCTGATAACTTTATATAAATATATACGGGGCCTCAGAGGAATCTGAAACTTTATATAAATATATACAAGGCCTCAGAGGGATCTGATAACTTCATATAAATATATACAAGGCCTCAGAGGGGTCTGATAACTTTATATAAATATATACGGGCCTCAGAGGGGTCTGATAACTTTATATAAATATATACGGGGCCTCAGAGGGATCTGATAACTTTATATAAATATATACGGGGCCTCGGAAGGATCTGATAACTTTATATAAATATATATATCAGAGGGGTCTGATAACTTTATATAAATATAAACTTTATATATAACTTTACATAAATATACACAGGGCCTCAGAGGAATCTGATAACTTTATATAAATATATACGAGGCCTCAAAGGGGTCTGATAATTTTATATAAATATATACGGGGCCTCAGAGGAATCTGATAACTTAATATAAATATATACGGGCCTCAGAGGAATCTTATAACTTTATATGAATATATAAAAGGCCTCAGAGGGGTCTGATAACTTTATATAAATATATACGGGACTTCAGAGGAATCTGATAACTTTATATAAATATATACAGGGCCTAAGAGGGATCTGATAACTCTATACATACGGGGCCTCAGAGGAGATCTGATAACTTTCTATAAATATATATGGGACCTCAGAGGGGTCTGATAACTTAATATAAATATATACGGGCCTCAGAGGAATCTGATAACTTTATATAAATATATAAAAGGCCTCAGAGGGGTCTGATAACTTTATATAAATATATACCGGGCCTCAGAGGAATCTGATCACTTTATATAAAGATATATGGGCCTCAGAGGGATCTGATAACTTTATATAAATATAAACAGGGCCTCAGATGGGTCTGATAACTTTATATAAATATATACGGGGCCTCAGAGGGGTCTGATAACTATATATAAACATATACGGGGCCTCGGAGGGGTCTGATAACTTTATATAAATATATACGGGCCTCAGAGGGGTCTGATAACTTTATATAAACACCTTTCAGTCCTCTCCTCCTGTTTCCAACCCCAACCCTCCCAGATTGTAAATTCCTACGGGAATAGGGCCCTCATCTCCTCCTGTACTGTTTGTCAAATGTTGTTCAATGTATTGTAACCCTGTCTATACTGTGCCTATTGAACAGCGCTGCGGAATATGCTGGCGCTTTATAAATAAAGAATAATAATAATAATAATAATAAAGATACACGGGGCTATTATAAACCATTGTCTGGAAACCTATTCATTAATCTATATACACTATATTGCCAAATGTATTCGCTCACCCATCCAAATAATCAGAATCAGGTGTTCCAATCACTTCCATCCATGGCTACAGATACTGTATATAAAATCAAGCACCTAGGCATGCAGACTGTTTTTACAAACATTTGTGAAAGAATGGGTCGCTCTCAGGAGCTCAGTGAATTCCAGCGTGGAACTGTGATAGGATGCCACCTGTGCAACAAATCCAGTCGTGAAATTTCCTCGCTCCTAAATATTCCACAGTCAACTGTCAGCTGTATTATAAGAGCGTGGAAGTGTTTGGGAACGACAGCAACTCAGCCACGAAGTGGAAGGCCACGTAAACTGACGGAGCGGGCTTAGCGGATGCTGAGGCTCATAGTGCGAAGAGGTCGCCAACTTTCTGCAGAGTCAATCTCTACAGACCTCCAAACCTCATGTGGCCTTCAGATTAGCTCAAGAACAGTGCACAGAGAGCTTCATGGAATGGATTACCATGGCCGAGCAGCTGCATCCAAGCCATACATCACCAAGTGCAATGCAAAGCGTCGGATGCAGTGGTGTAAAGCACGCCACCACTGGACTCTAGAGCAGTGGAGACGCGTTCTCTGGAGTGACGAATCGCGCTTCTCCATCTGACAATTAGTGATGAGCCGAACACCCCCGTGTTCGGTTCGCATTCGAACTCGAACAATTTCAAAAGTTCGGGTTCGAACGCGAACACGATTCGAACTCAATGCAATTCAATGGGACTCGAACGTTTGATTTTTAGAGTGCCCTCCAAGAGGGCATTTACGCAAGATATTTGCCATAAAAGGAGTATGGGGGTCCGGGTAGTGCCCTGGGGGACAGGAAACAAGGACAAAAAGTTAAAAAAAAACGTTTTTAAAGGTACAGTGAGTTTTCCATGAAATAAAGGTTAAGAATAAAAACGAAAAATACCTTCAAATATCGTGCCTAGGAGGTCCCCCATAACCTGCCCGTGAAGTGGCGGATTTCTAGGATGTATAGAAACATCTAAAAACAAAAAAATGACATTTCAAATGACGGTAAATGGTTTTCCTTTAATCTATTCATAAACAACTGCTTGGGGCGGCAGCCTGTATGAAAAGAGGAGACGTTTTAGGACACGCAGAACAAGTTTAGTGATTTTTTAGGCTAAATTATGGTGAAACCTATGCAGGCTTTGGATGAAAGTAACAATAGGTGCTTTAAAATTGGGGCTTTAGTGTCGGAAAACAGTGCCGTCACACCGTAACCCCTCTGTGGTATTGTGGAAGAGTGCAGCGGTGGACACTGCGGTCCAATATTAAAATGATATGAATCTGGTATAGGCGTCAGTGGCAGTGCACCCAAATATTGTGCCTTTGGTGGCAGCAAGTGCCTTCACACCGTAAGTAACTCCTCTGTGGTATTGTGAAAGAGTGCAGGGCTGGACCCTGTGGTCAAATATTAAAATGATATGAATCTGGTATAGGCGTCAGTGGCAGTGCACCCAAATATTGTGCCTTTGGTGGCAGCAAGTGCCTTCACACCATAACCCCTCTGTGGTTTTGTGGAAGAGTACAGGGTTGGACCCTGCGGTCAAATATTAAAATGATATGAATCTGGTATAGGCGTCAGTGGCAGTGCACCCAAATATTGTGCCTTTGGTGGCAGCAAGTGCCTTCACACCGTAAGTAACTCCTCTGTGGTATTGTGAAAGAGTGCAGGGCTGGACCCTGTGGTCAAATATTAAAATGATATGAATCTGGTATAGGCGTCAGTGGCAGTGCACCCAAATATTGTGCCTTTGGTGGCAGCAAGTGCCTTCACACCATAACCCCTCTGTGGTTTTGTGGAAGAGTACAGGGTTGGACCCTGCGGTCAAATATTAAAATGATATGAATCTGGTATAGGCATCAGTGGTAGTGCACCCAAATATTGTGCCTTTGGTGGCAGCAAGTGCCTTCACACCATAAGTAACCCCTCTGTGGTATTGTGGAAGAGTGCAGGGTTGGAACTTGCGGTCAAATATTAAAATGATATGAATCTGGTATAGGTGTCAGTGGCAGTGCACCCAAATATTTTACCTTTGGTGGCAGCAAGTGCCTTCACACCGTAACCCCTCTGTGGTATTGTGGAAGAGTGCAGGGTTGGAGCCTGCGGTCAAATATTAAAATGATATGAATCTGGTATAGGCGTCAGTGGCAGTGCACCCAAATATTTTACCTTTGGTGGCAGCAAGTGCCTTCACACCGTAACCCCTCTGTGGTATTGTGGAAGAGTGCAGTGGTGGACCCTGTGGTCCAATATTAAAATGATATGAATCTGGTATAGGCATCAGTGGCAGTGCACCCAAATATTGTGCCTTTGGTGGCAGCAAGTGCCTACACACCGTAACCCCTCTGTGGTATTGTGGAAGAGTGCAGGGTTGGACCCTGCGGTCAAATATTAAAATGATATGAATCTGGTATAGGCGTCAGTGGCAGTGCACCCAAATATTTTACCTTTGGTGGCAGCAAGTGCCTTCACACCGTAACCCCTCTGTGGTATTGTGGAAGAGTGCAGTGGTGGAGGTTTTGGTAATGCAGAAGAGATCCCCGATCTATTCAGTTACATCAGCAGCTATAACAAAACCGGGTCAGCAATGTTTAGGCACTTGTACTGCGCTACTGTATATGGTGAGAATCGGCGCACACCAGTAGCAACAGGAAGCAAACAGAACAGGCAAGGAATACACAGAGAGAATAGTCAAATGGATGGGAAAGGCAAAGTCGGCAACAGATCGGTCCTCAGAACAAGCAGGGTCAGTAACAAGTATACAAACTGATTCGGTAAGCTAGCGATGTGGGAAAAAAGGCTGAGACACACTGAGCGTGTAGCGACGCACAGCGTAGCGAAGCGAAGCAAACATTTTGCAGGCTTGACTTCACTCCGTTCCGCCTCGCAGCGTGTCTACACTACGTTACGTTTGCTTCTCACCGCACTGGACAGGAATCCACTAACTAAATTAAAATGTACACACAAAACCGTTTTATTTTCACAAAGCACATGTTATATAGGCAAAAAAAGTTTCTACTGAATAAAAAACATCAAAAATTACTGTTAATTTAATAGGAATAGTATAAAAATATTAAAAAAAGGTAACCCCTGATCATATATATTATAGGGACCCGGAGCGCTGTGTACAGAGTAGGGATGCATTGATACCACACACAGACATATATGTACGTACTGTATATATCAACACGCAGACCTATATACACGTATATATCAACACGCAGATATATATATATACACCCACAGATCTCAGACCATATATACACATACGCACAAGGAGGGGGTGGCATGTGGACAATCTCGACTAAATGCGCCCCCCCATTTGGCTGATCCCTCCAGAAGAAATGTTGAACCCGACAGAGCAGAGATTATATATATTATTCTCTGCTCTATCGGGTTCAACACTTCTCCTGGAGTGATTAGCCAAATTGGGGGGGGGGGCAATTAGTTGCCAAAATGTGTGTGTAATACAAGTCTGGATATATATATTTATAAGAATATAGATATATATCTTATCTATATATATACAGTGGCAAGAAAAAGTATGTGAACACTTTGGGATTACGTGGAGTTTTGCATGAATTTGTCATAAAATGTGCTCTGATCTTCATCTAAGTCACAACAATTTGAAAAACACAGTCTGCATAAAATAATACAACACAAACATTATATGTTTTCATGTGTTTATTGAACAGAACATGTAAACATTCACAGTGCAGGGTGGAAAAAGTATGTGAACCCCTAGCCTAATGACTTCTCCAAGAGCTAATTGGAGCCAGGAGTGAGCCAACCTTGAGTCCAATCAGTGTGATATTATTGGATGTGTTGCTGAAAGCTGTCCTGCCCTTTAAAAACACACACCAGTTTTGGGTTTACTGGTTTCAAGAAGCACTGCCTGCTGTGAACCATGCCTCACAAAAAAGAGCTCTCAGAAGACCTACGATCAAGAATTGTTGACTTGCATGAAGCTGGAATGGGTTACAAAAGTATCTCCAAAAGCCTTGATGCTCATGTGTCCACGGTAAGACAGACTGTCTACAAATGGAGAAAGTTCAGCACTGTTGCTACTCTCCCTAGGCATGGTCGTCCTGTAAAGATGACTGCAAGAGCACAGCGCAGAATGCTTAATGAGGTAAAGAAGAATCCTAGAGTGTCAGCTAAAGACTTACAGAAATCTCTGGCACATGCTAACATTTTTGTTGACACATCTACAATAAGGAAAACATTAAACAAGAATGCAGTACATGGGAGGACACCACGGAGTAAGCCATTGCTGTCCAAAAAGAATATTGCAGCACGTTTGAAGTTTGCAAAAGATCACCTGGGTGTTCCACAGCACTACTGGCAAAATATTCTGTGAACAGATGAAACCAAAATTTAGTTGTTTGGAAAAAAAACACAACACTATGTGTGGAGAAAAAAAGGCACAGCACACCAAAATCAAAACCTCATCCCCACTGTAAAACATGGCGGAGGGAGCATCATGGTTTGGGGCTGCTTTGCTGCCTCAGGGCCTGGACGGATTGTTGTCATTGATGGAAAAATGAATTCCAGAGTTTATCAAGACATTTTGCAGGAAAACGTAAGACCATCTGTCCGCCAACTGAAGCTCCGCAGAGGATGGGTGATGCAACAGGACAATGACCCAAAGCATACAAGTAATTCAACAAAAGAATGGCTTTGACAAAACAAAATACGCCTTCTGGAGTGGCCCAGTCAGAGTCCTGACCTCAACCCGATTGAAATGCTGTGGCATGACCTTAAGAGAGCGATTCACACCAGACATCCCAAGAATATTGCTACACTGAAACAGTTTTGTGAAGAGGAGTGGTCCAAAATTACTCCAGATCGTTGTGCAGGTCTGATCTGCAACTACAGGAAACGTTTGGTTGAGGTTATTGCTGCCAAAGGAGGGTCAACCAGTTATTAAGTTCAAAGGTTCACATACTTTTTCCACCCTGCACTGTGAATGTTTACATGTTATGTTCAATAAACACATGAAAACATATAATGTTTGTGTTGTATTACTTTAAGCAGACTGTGTTTTTCAAATTGTTGTGACTTAGATGAAGATCAGAGCACATTTTTGACCAATTCATGCAAAACTCCACGTAATCCCAAAGGGTTCACATACTTTTTCTTGCCACTGTGTATATATATATTATATATATATATATATATATAATACCTGCCCTTACCTTCCCCTATAAATTTGCTAAAAATATACACACAAAAAAAAAAAACACTGCCTGAGACCCCACGCAGCCCACATGCCACCCCCCTCTACCTGGCTGAATGTATCTAATATATATAATTAAATACATTCAGCAAGGTAGAGAAAAAAAAAAAGAGTTTTATTTTATATTCCTGGGGACATTTAAAAATGTCCTCGGATTTAATTTTTTTTTAGAAATGTGTCATCTTACCTTAGCCTGGTGGTCAGTGGGGGCTCCCTGGATCCTGGTTGTGGGGGGGGGGGGTCTGCCGTGGCCGCAGGTGCAGTGGCTCCCTCCCTGCGCCGCCTGTCTCTGCCACATGCACCCGGGCGGCTAGCCCGCACAGTCGCAGCTTGGCGATTGCCAGGAGAATGGTACTTGTCTGTTGCAAAATATCCAACAGCGACAGAAGACCGCCCTCGGTCTGAGAACTTAAATCGGGGAAAGTGATTAAACACCGGTTATGATAGGCAAATTCCTCTAAACAAGGAAGAATCCCTCTTTTTACTAAAACATTAAACTTTATTCAATACAGTTAAAATTAACTCATTCCATTTTAATTATAAAAAAATAGTCATCAATTATAGATAGTGACCTGCATATGACAATTATTAACACCTTCTTGGTCTCGATATTATAACAGTGCAAGCTTTGTCTTTAGTACAGAATCTTCCAGAAGTCTGTGAGTTAGTAGACTTATTAGGTTCAGTTTAATGGTTCTCTATTGTGTACGTCATACATATCGAAATGGTATTAACCACGACATAGCAATATTATACAAGTGTTCTAACCAATCTGCTGTTTAATCCGGCATCATATAGTTCAGTTTACAATTGATTATAGGAGAAAAAAAAAGAACTTTTTCCCCCACTCACTGTGATCAATTGCCTTAATTCCTGTGTCGTTCCAAACATTTGCTGCATACACTTAGATAAGTATGACTCTCACACTAGATCCTTCTGAAAGTTTGGGTACACAACATTAATAACTGTTGGTATGTGTTAGTCACCCCTGGGTTTCAAATGATTCAGACCAAGCTAGCTTTAAACTGGTTTCGACAATTGAAACGACACCATGTTGCACCGTCAATATCGAATACAAGCCTTGGATGTCACAACCATTCGTTGGTTCAACATTGGTAGCCTCTCAGGCAAAAACATTTATGTCACAAAAAGTTGACAGGCGCCAGCAACTAGTACCGCCACCAACAAACCAACGCCAACCAGGGTATAGTGGTTTCCCCCAAACCAGTGAAATACAGAAAACAAAGGTACGTATCTGGTGGCGCGATGATGGTCGCTGAATGGTAGGTGGTGGTTCCCTTAGTTCGTATGAAGCATATGAAAAAGAATAATACAATATATAGTGCAGATGGTACTAACACAAAATTGATATATGCCAATGTGGTATATTCCACTCACAAATTAAAGAGCCCGAACACTGGCTCTAAGTGGGTCGAGGCTTTTGGGTGTTTTTTGCTTCTCCGTTCCTTAAGGTGACCCACGCCTTATACTGGATGGAGAGTGGCTCATACAAATGGATATGGAAAGAAAACAGAAACAACTTCCTTGTGCAGATCTTTCAAAGTTCAGATGGTATAAATATACGTAGGTGTTAAACTCACATTTGTAGGAGCTTATAGACCAAGCTCGTGGTTTGTACGCTTCAAGGCTCGCATAGGGTGGAACCCAACCCGTCTTCAAATCCAGAATGTCAAGGGGACAGTCAAATTTTAAAGTTTAAAATTATTTATTAGAACATAAATAAAACAAATAAAATACTGGCTCAGCCAGGAGACCAGAACGCGTTTCGCCAGACGTGCTGGCTTCTTCAGCTGGTTTACAGGCTGGTTCACATTCGTTTCTTAAATAGTTTAATTCATAAAATCAATAAAAAGTCCCCACATGTTCCAAATGAAGCAATTAGTGCAAGTTCTCTGCCTCTAACCGTATGAGACGGAGGTTGCCATCTTGCGCATGCGCTCTATCGTCCTGTGCGTTCCATTTTGCGTTCCACAGGAGATCCCGGAAGTAGCGTGCGTTCCACTTCGTTGATCTTTCCGAATCTCCAGACGCGCTTATCGGCTGACTTCTGAGTTCCTCTGAGCCAACATGCGGACAACCTCAGTGGCCCTTAGGCACAATAAAAAACCAGAAAAAAGGGGCAATACATTATAATAAGACCTTCCCCAACTCTTTGACCTAGAGGAAATATAATGCTTCATGAGAATATACTCTTTAAAACATAATTCTTATTTGTTTTATATCGATGGACCTATGTATAAACGGGGATTTGATGCCCCTTCTCCTAAATCAATTCTATTGAAGCTCGTCTGCCAATTAGATGACTAGAGTTGTCACACTACTTAACAAGGGTTGTATTTCTTACAGAAATCTAATTACTGTTCCCATAAGGGATAATATTCGTATAAAGTTGGTGACCCTTATATTGATGTGCAATAAAATAAAATAAAGTAAAACCATTCTTATCCATGTCCATAAGGGATGCTCCTGTGAAATTAGTAATATTTATATTATAAATATAAATAAACAAACAAGATTAAACCACTAATATCCATACCCATAAGGAATGATAATCCTTATGGCAATCCATACCGTTATATTCTATTTAAAGTGCTACTATAAATAATTAAAGTGCTAGTGTCGAATCGCTTATGCATATAAAGTGACTATAATAAGGTTGCTAAATATTATTATATTTATAATCGTGTTAAAAATATTAAAATTATGTGGCTATTTATAGTGACCAGGTCTGTAAAGATGATATTTAAAACCTGTTCTAGGTGCCATTTTATTAGTAGTGGTACTAAATCCAAAACACTTTATTGGGATAATAATTAAAACAATATGTGGCATAAATTATGTCAAAGTGCAGATGCAGATTAATGCCCATAAAGTGCAATGTTAACTAGTCTATGTGACTATTATATAGCTATTTCCATAAGTGCCTCTAAAAACCTGTTCAAAGTGACATATTGTAGTCACTGCCCTTAGGGTGGTGTACTATATGTGTTAAAAGTGCCTACTGTAATAAATATATAGTGAATTGTTATATTTAAACAGATGTGAATGACTTGGTGTTGTATACACCAGTATATAGATATATAAATGATTGGGAGCAGAATCTCCTGATGTGCAAAATACAAATATATGTGTTAGATGGATGGACACTGTCCTTTAAAAGACAGCCGTCTAAATAAAGAAGGTTCCTAAAGAAAGTGTACAATTTCAAAATCGTCATTGAGACCATTAGGACCCAATGTACCATTATCAAAAATCAATCTCATCTCTTCCTTTCCTAATTTGTTAATAACGTCCTCTTCAATATCCATTTTTTTAATCTGTTTAATGGCCCAGAATTTAAGACCTGTAGGGGAACTGTTGTGATGAGTCTTGAAGTGTAGAGATACTGAGTGTTTCTCAAATTCATTTCTAATATTTCTGACATGCTCATTTATTCTAACATTGAGCGCTCGTTTTGTTCGACCTATATATCTTAGGCCACCTAAGATATATAGGTCGAACAAAACGAGCGCTCAATGTTAGAATAAATGAGCATGTCAGAAATATTAGAAATGAATTTGAGAAACACTCAGTATCTCTACACTTCAAGACTCATCACAACAGTTCCCCTACAGGTCTTAAATTCTGGGCCATTAAACAGATTAAAAAAATGGATATTGAAGAGGACGTTATTAACAAATTAGGAAAGGAAGAGATGAGATTGATTTTTGATAATGGTACATTGGGTCCTAATGGTCTCAATGACGATTTTGAAATTGTACACTTTCTTTAGGAACCTTCTTTATTTAGACGGCTGTCTTTTAAAGGACAGTGTCCATCCATCTAACACATATATTTGTATTTTGCACATCAGGAGATTCTGCTCCCAATCATTTATATATCTATATACTGGTGTATACAACACCAAGTCATTCACATCTGTTTAAATATAACAATTCACTATATATTTATTACAGTAGGCACTTTTAACACATATAGTACACCACCCTAAGGGCAGTGACTACAATATGTCACTTTGAACAGGTTTTTAGAGGCACTTATGGAAATAGCTATATAATAGTCACATAGACTAGTTAACATTGCACTTTATGGGCATTAATCTGCATCTGCACTTTGACATAATTTATGCCACATATTGTTTTAATTATTATCCCAATAAAGTGTTTTGGATTTAGTACCACTACTAATAAAATGGCACCTAGAACAGGTTTTAAATATCATCTTTACAGACCTGGTCACTATAAATAGCCACATAATTTTAATATTTTTAACACGATTATAAATATAATAATATTTAGCAACCTTATTATAGTCACTTTATATGCATAAGCGATTCGACACTAGCACTTTAATTATTTATAGTAGCACTTTAAATAGAATATAACGGTATGGATTGCCATAAGGATTATCATTCCTTATGGGTATGGATATTAGTGGTTTAATCTTGTTTGTTTATTTATATTTATAATATAAATATTACTAATTTCACAGGAGCATCCCTTATGGACATGGATAAGAATGGTTTTACTTTATTTTATTTTATTGCACATCAATATAAGGGTCACCAACTTTATACGAATATTATCCCTTATGGGAACAGTAATTAGATTTCTGTAAGAAATACAACCCTTGTTAAGTAGTGTGACAACTCTAGTCATCTAATTGGCAGACGAGCTTCAATAGAATTGATTTAGGAGAAGGGGCATCAAATCCCCGTTTATACATAGGTCCATCGATATAAAACAAATAAGAATTATGTTTTAAAGAGTATATTCTCATGAAGCATTATATTTCCTCTAGGTCAAAGAGTTGGGGAAGGTCTTATTATAATGTATTGCCCCTTTTTTCTGGTTTTTTATTGTGCCTAAGGGCCACTGAGGTTGTCCGCATGTTGGCTCAGAGGAACTCAGAAGTCAGCCGATAAGCGCGTCTGGAGATTCGGAAAGATCAACGAAGTGGAACGCACGCTACTTCCGGGATCTCCTGTGGAACGCAAAATGGAACGCACAGGACGATAGAGCGCATGCGCAAGATGGCAACCTCCGTCTCATACGGTTAGAGGCAGAGAACTTGCACTAATTGCTTCATTTGGAACATGTGGGGACTTTTTATTGATTTTATGAATTAAACTATTTAAGAAACGAATGTGAACCAGCCTGTAAACCAGCTGAAGAAGCCAGCACGTCTGGCGAAACGCGTTCTGGTCTCCTGGCTGAGCCAGTATTTTATTTGTTTTATTTATGTTCTAATAAATAATTTTAAACTTTAAAATTTGACTGTCCCCTTGACATTCTGGATTTGAAGACGGGTTTGGGTTCCACCCTATGCGAGCCTTGAAGCGTACAAACCACGAGCTTGGTCTATAAGCTCCTACAAATGTGAGTTTAACACCTACGTATATTTATACCATCTGAACTTTGAAAGATCTGCACAAGGAAGTTGTTTCTGTTTTCTTTCCATATCCATTTGTATGAGCCACTCTCCATCCAGTATAAGGCGTGGGTCACCTTAAGGAACGGAGAAGCAAAAAACACCCAAAAGCCTCGACCCACTTAGAGCCAGTGTTCGGGCTCTTTAATTTGTGAGTGGAATATACCACATTGGCATATATCAATTTTGTGTTAGTACCATCTGCACTATATATTGTATTATTCTTTTTCATATGCTTCATACGAACTAAGGGAACCACCACCTACCATTCAGCGACCATCATCGCGCCACCAGATACGTACCTTTGTTAAAAACATTTATGTATTGTTCTTGAGTTCATATCTCATTAACAGTGTTTAACAATATTCTGTTAAATTAACAACAAAACTTGTCTGACTGCTTTGTGCCAAGTGTAAAGTTTGGTGGAGGGGGGATTATGGTGTGGGGTTGTTTTTCAGGAGCTGGGCTTGGCCCCTTAGTTCCAGTGAAAGGAACTCTGAATGCTTCAGCATACCAAGACATTTTGGACAATTCCATGCTCCCAACTTTGTGGCAACAGTTTGGAGCTGGTCCCTTCCTCTTCCAACATGACTGTGCACCAATGCACAAAGCAAGGTCCATAAAGACATGGATGACAGAGTCTGGTGTGGATGAACTTGACTGTCCTGCACAGAGTCCTGACCTCAACCCGATAGAACACATTTGGGATGAATTAGAGCAGAGACTGAGAGCCAGGCCTTCTCATCCAACATCAGTGTGTGACCTCACAAATGCGCTTCTGGAAGAATGGTCAAAAATTCCCATAAACACACTCCTAAACCTTGTTGACAGCCTTCCCAGAAGAGTTGAAGCTGTTATAGCAGCAAAGGGTGGACCGACATCATATTGAACCCTATGGATTAGGAATGGGATGTCACTTAAGTTCATATGCGAGTCAAGGTAGGTGAGCCAATACTTTTGGCAATATAGTGTATATAAAAGCAAAAGTCTTGACTGACTGACTGGCTCAACAACGCCCAGTTGAAACCGTTTAACCTAACAACGTGAAAATTTGAAGGTACATTGTTTTTATGATGTAGGCACCCACTAAGGAAGGATTTTTAGAAATTCAGCCCCTAAGGGGATGAAAAAGGGGATGAATATTTTAAAAAGGATACCTATAGCTCAAAAACGGCTGATGTTACAGACGTGAAAATTGGTATTTAGATTCATCTTGAAAAATAATAAAAAACATGGATTTTAACATTTTCTGAAAATCCAGTGAGGGGGTGAAAAAGGTGTGTGAATACTTTTATCAGTATACCTATGTTTCAAAAACCATAGATGTTACAGGAGTGAATATTGGTATTTACAATCTACGTGAAAAATAATAAAAGGCGTTTTACCATTTTCCAAAATTTTTAAGTGGGGGGATGAAAAAGGGGGGTGAATACTTTTAAACAGGATACCTATATCTCAAAGACAGAAGATGTTACAGACGTGAAAATTGGTATTTAGATTCGTCTTGAAAAATGAAAAACACGTATTTTACCATTTTAAGACTGTAAGATGTTACAGGCGTGAAAATTGGTATTTATAATCTTCGTGAAAAATAAAAAATTACGTGTTTTACCATTTTCCAAAAATCCAAGTGGTGGTGAATACTTTTAAACAGGATACTTATATCTCAAAAACAGAAGATGTGTCACGTTCACACTCGATAACCATGGTGTGGAACCCTTTCGACAGACCTCCAAGTTCTCCGAACCTTAAGTGGTCGGGACCACTAATCCTATCACTCCCAGCCAGGGAAAACAAACACACCAGTAACAATGAGTATAAGTTCGAGGTATTGGCAGTAGGTGTCCGTACTGTACATACACTGGGGCAGAAAGGGTTAACCTCGTTGTCAGATGAGGAATAGCCTGTGTTAGGCCTGTACTGGTTGTTTAAGTAATACGAGTCAGAAACAACTTGGTCAATATCATAATCCGGGTCGGCAACAGAGAGGGTTCGTATACAAGCAGGGTTGGCAACAGATATATATCCTGAGTCAGCGTGTGGCAGGATCAGCAATCGTTCTGAGGCTGCTCTGGGGTAAACCATACATACAGGCTGAGTAGGAGATAGAATCATCAAAAGGCAGTCCTGGTCAGTAACAGAGAGGGTCCTTGTACAATCAGAATCGGCAAGAGAGTAACTGAATCAAAGAAATAGAGAATCAGTGAATTGAATACACGGAACAATCAGCGATACGGGAAAATGACTCCACGTCTAAGCAATGACTCGGGGCGCGCACTCTTTACTTAAAGGCCGGCGGCTACGCATTATCACGCCGCGTCCCACCCCCTGATCAGACGCAGACATGCCGGGGACCGCTGGAGCTCCTGGCACTTGGCCAGCCAGCAGTTTCATACCCCCGGAACCCCCCTGAGACCCACCAGGTGTGACACGATGTTACAGACAGGAAAATTGATATTTTGATTCTTCATGAAATATAAAAAACATGTATTTTCCAAAAATCCAGTGGGGGGAATGAAAAAGGGGGATGAATACTTTTATCTGTATACCTTTATTTCAAAAACCAAAGGTGTTATAGGCGTGAAAATTGTTATTTACAATCTTCTTGAAAAATAAAAAAACACGAGTTCTAACATTTTCCAAAAATCCAAGTAAAGGGGAGGTAAAAAAGGGGGATGAATACTTTTATCAGTATACCTATATAGTTCAAAACAGAAGATATTACAGACGTGAAAATTGGTATTTAGATTCTTCTTGAAAAATAATAAAACACAAATTTTACCATTTTCCAAAAATCCAGTTGATAAACTGGATGAGCAGATCAGAGGGATTCTGTTACTTCACACAGAATGGAGTCTCTATGCAGCTCCTCTCACAGCCAGGCCTCACACACAACCTAATTAAACAAAGTAGATCTCCAGCCGGAGCACCTACTAGTTTGAGAACATTAATATTCAGGAGAAAGTGATTAAACACTCAATTTTGTGTAGACAGAAAAATGTGCCTCCTCGTAGTTGAGAAGAATATCTCCCTTATGATTGTGGTACTAATAAAAATGAACCTTTATTTGATTATTAAGAAACTAGGTGGAAAGCCTGCCCAGAGGGCAGTCTATTGATAAGCGTGTGATTTTTTTTTTTCTTTGGTGGTGAGTGCTCAGTGGTGTTGGTGCTCAGAGCTTTGAGGGCTCTTTGGTGGGGGGGGGGGTCACTGGTTTTTGTTAGACCCTCTGAGCTCTGTGGTGGAGGTGCTTTGAGCTTTGGGGGCTCTGTGTTTTGGGGTGGGGGAACAGCTATGTTTTTTGTTTTTGACGGGGTGCTCCGAGGTTCTGTGGGTGCTCAGAGCTTTGGGGGCTCTGTGGTGGGGGGCACTGATTTTTGTTAGGCCCTCTGAGCACTGTGGTGCTCAGAGCTTTGAGGGCTCTTTGTTTTGGGGTGGGGGTACGTTTTTTTGCCGGGTGCTCCTAGGTTCTGTGGTGGAGGTGCCGATTGGGCCGGGGGCTCTGAGCTCCGTGTTTTTTTTTTAAACTCTGCAGGTTGCTCACTGTATCCGGAGGCTGTGCTGCTGAGGCGTTTTGGCGCGCCTCGTGTTATTTAGGCACGCTGTGCGTGTGCTGCGGCGGTTGGCTGTGTGCGTACCCAGCTGTGCGCGCATCCAACCGCCGAAACCGTGATATGGCGGAGTGTGGGGGCATGCATTAAAATGTAAGTATGGGGACATGTGCCTCCGGGGAAGGCTCTGGGCAGGGGGTATCCGTGAGGGACACAAAAAATCCGATCCATTGGAGAGTGCGCCTCTCCAATGGATCGGATTTTTTTTGTCCCTCGCGCATGCCGGCTGCGCTTGCCACGGCGGTTGGATGCGCTCGCAGCCAACCGCCGCAGGTTGCGCACGCATGCGCAGAAGGGATTTTTGGCGACGGACACGCCAGCCCTTACTGTTTTATAGTATAGATGTGCATTTGCACACCAAACAAGTAACAAACAATTATTCAGCAAGGTGCATGTGGTTTGTCCATGATGGTTGTAGCTCCCTAATAATCCAATACCAGGTCATTCATGATCCGCAACATTCAAATCATATATGGACAGGACACATTAACAGAATGATGCTGTGGATGGTTAATTTTCCATTTTATGTTATATATATGCCAGGCCTCACACACTCCCTCACTGCTCCAACATGTCTGCTTCCTTCTCACAGCCAGGCCTCACACACACCCTCACTGCTCCAACATGTCTGCTTCCCTCTCACAACCTGGGCTCGCACACCCTCACTGCTCCAACCTGTCTGCTTCCCTCTCACAGCAAGACCTCACACACTCCCTCACTGCTCCAACCTGTCTGCTTCCTTCTCACAGCCAGGCCTCACACACACCCTCACTGCTCCAACATGTCTGCTTCCCTCTCACAACCTGGGCTCGCACACCCTCACTGCTCCAACCTGTCTGCTTCCCTCTCACAGCAAGACCTCACACACTCCCTCACTGCTCCAACATGTCTGCTTCACTCTCACAGCCAGGCCTCACACACCCCCTCACTGCTCCAGCATGGGAGAACCTGTGATATTACTGCAGATCCTCAGCCCACCTAAGCTCCGTAATGGCGCCAAATTGCAAGTAACAGCACTCCACAGAAATGTGATTAAGGCTGCGGTGCTAACCGGTTCTGGCTGGGGGAGTCGGTGTTCATAACGCGAATACCTCTTATTCCTTCAGAATATCCGTTTCAATTCAAAAGGCTTCAGTTCACCCTAAAGGTTTGTTTTGCAATGACCATCAACAAGTCTCAGGGACAGACTTTGAAGGTAGCGGGGATTGACTTAAGGGCAGTCTGCTTCTCACATGGGCAGTTTTACGTTGCCTGTTCCAGACTGAGTGAGCTCACCTAACTCTCTGCTGATCCGAGCACCTGAAAGAAGAACCACTAATGTACATTACAAAGAAGTACTCAAATCATTTTTTCTCTATGTTCCAGATGCTAAAAAACTAAATTATTTTTTTTGTCTCTCTCATTGTCTGCTTGTATTTACAACATAAAAAAAATTCATGGACACATATGAATGAAACAACTTTGTTTTGTAGCCAATACGCCCTGACTAACGTCTGCAATAAACAGTACTTATTACTTTAAGACATCAACCTGTAAATTATATTTTGTACAGTTTACACAAAAAACTCATGTTTCTTTTAAAACCAATTTTAACAAATCCCAAAATCCACGTGGGCAAAAGCTAGTGGGACCATACACAGGACACGAGGTGACCCATTTAGACTGGACAAAAGGAAATTCAGCCTAAAGCATAGGAAGGGGTATTTGACAGTGAGAAAAATAAAGCTGTGGAATTCTCTGCCTGTTGAGGTGGTTGGGTCAGAGTCTGTACAGACTTTTAAACATTGACTGGATGACTTCCTGCAGACACAGAATATTAAGGGTTATAATATTTAATATGTGGGTAAAAGCTTCTTGATCCAAGGAGAAATCTGACGCCATCTGGGGTCGAGAAGGAATTTTTTCCCAGTATGTTACATATTGGCAAGCGTTTCAGACTGGGGTTTTTTTGCTTCTTTTGGATCAACAGCAGTAGGTGATGTGGGAAAGGCTGATCTTATATGTAAATTCCAGGTATTTTCGCTCAGTAGTTTTTTTGCAAACAGCGTTTAAATTTTCCAACTTTCAAGCGTACTGTTTTTTTTTTTTCACCTCCTTCGTCTGCGTGTCGGGTTTTTCCGGCAGCTGCTTTGCGCGGTGATAGGCGGCTAGTTGGGTTTCTCTGGCGTGTTCGGCGGTGTTAATCCAGATGTTTTTGTAGCGTGTTTCCGTGAGCGTTCGCCGGGTTTTGCGGTGAGTGTTTGTCAGGTTTCCTTGCATTACGACGGCCCTGTGGTGCTTGCTGGATACACTGCAGGGTCGCCGAAATGGGATCGCCAAATCGCGAAAAAGGAAAGTTTTGCAAAGCAAGGAGGCCCCTGTGGTGGATTTCCAATGATACCGCACATGACACTGTAGCTGTTCTGGAGATACAGTTTCCGTACTTTGGGAATATACAGTCCTGGAGATACAGGGGTCCAAAGGACCAACAGTAGAGACATAGGGGGATATTCAGAGAGCTGAATTGGCTCCTATATTGCACTGAACAGTTAATTTCCCCGTACGGTGACATTTCGTGGCCATTTGGCTATTCACAAATCAGCCAATTTGCTAAACATTGGTGAATTGCCAGCAAAATACGGTGCATGTTCGACGGCAGTGAAATCCCCCATAGAGAAGCAATGGTTAATCTATTCACATTGAACAGCAGAGAAATGTCAGTGAAATGCCCTGCTGTTCAGTGCTTTCATTCGACAGGTTTATTCAGGCGAATCCCATAGGTTTTAATGTTAAAAATATTCCTGTTTTAATTCAATATCTATTAAACCGTTTATTATTTTAATCTGCAGCAAAAAGTCTCTTTATTTATTGATTTTTTTAGAATTTTTTAGGCATTTTTCGGGATTGTTTCAGCAAAAAAAATTCAGATTTTTCTTCAACAGTGTTTTTTTTATGTAACAGACCCTTTTATTATTATTCATAGAACCTTATATGTAATTTTCAGGCATTTTCGTGCAGTAGTTATTTTGCAAACAGCTTTTAAAAGTTGTGGTGTTTTTTTTCCTTTTTTTTACCCATTCGTTGGCTTGTTGGCTTTTTCCTGTGGCTGGTCAGCGCTCTGTTCGGTGGGTCGTCGGCTTTTTTCGGATGCGTTCGGCGTTTTGCGGAGGATGGTCGGGTGCGTCTTTCCGTTCGATTTGGTGGTTTTGCGGCAGCTTTTCTGATGCGTTCGGTGACTTTTCCCTGCACTTCGGAGACCCTGCGGTGAATGGGAGGGTGTATTGCTCAGTAAAACAAAAAAAAAAATTTTTGGTGTAAAAACGAAATGAGTAAATAAATGAATAAATAATATAAAAATAATTTAAGTTTTACTTTTTGCAATTTTTTATTTTAATTTTATAGAGCAAGGTTTACAGTACTGGAGCTGCCTTTTTGTTTATAAAAGAAAAATTGTGTAAAAAAATAAAATAAAATAATTATAATTTTTTTTATTTTGTCTTTTTTTACATTTTTATTTATATTTTATTTAAATTTTCGGGGCAGTTCGTCTATTCAGAAAGCTGGCAATTCACCAAATGCAGGCGAATTGCCAGCGAATACGGTGCCTGTTCGGCGGCAGTGAAATCCCCCATAGAGAAGCAATGGTTAATCTATTCACATTGAACAGCAGAGAAATGTCAGTGAAATGCCCTGCTGTTCAGTTGTTTCATTCGACAGGTTACGTATAGGATGCAATGTTAAAAAATATTATCATTGGGGCGGAGCCTGGACGAGCATGCGGCTGGCTGTGTGAGAGCTGAGCTCCTGGGCCGCGGGTGACCTTTCAAGCGGAACCGTTTACCACTGACCCGACCAGGTTACATTGAGTGAAGGGAGAAGCTCCCCTGCACCCTGCCATGCCGCCGCAAAAACAAAAAAAATCGGCAGACGGCCCGGTTGCGCCGATTTTCGCGGCCCGCCGCACTCAGGAGATAAGACAAGATGGCGGCCGGACCCCGCCGGAAGATGGAGGGGAAGACTCGGCGGGCATCGCCACCTTGATTCCGGCATCTAAACAGGACATAGCGGCGCTCTTCCAAAAAATAACGGAGGTACAGGAGATCTTGGCTGGGGAGATTGTGAGAGGCTCCCAGGTGGTTAAGGCAGAAATCCAGGCCCTGGGTTCCCGCACGTCGGA
>RXON01001682.1:0-24671 GCA_009667805.1 Leptobrachium leishanense
GTTGGTTTCTTGGACAGCTAAGCATGTCTAACCTGCTGAGGTAGTATTTTCTTTACTCTGTTTTCTTCCTTATCAGCACTTGTGTTAAAGTTATCCCTGCTCTGCAGAACACAATACAATATCATTAACTACATCTAGAACTCATTATAAATATATATCCAAGATGAATACAAGGTATTTGAATTTTCTGTGCACTAAGGGCTGAATTCGCTGGCAATGTTTGAAAGTACAGCTGATTCAACACCACTCGAAGGATAGAATAGTATGATATTGTGAAAATGTAGAGACCCCAGCGTGTTTCTTGCCTTGGTCCAGAGACCCCAGCTTATGTCCTGCCTTGCCTGTGGCCAGCTGCGTTCCTGCCTCATCGGTGTCCACTGTGAATGGTTTCCTGTCATTCCCCTCGTTCATACCAAGCTTCCTGTTTACCACACATCCTGAACCCTAGTATTCCAGCTCTGTTTTTCTCCTTTTTCTGTTTAATACGTATAATAATATTTACCTTTTATTATTTGGGTTTGTCTATTTATGAAGAATGTGAGTTGGACATCTGCTTTATACTTCTTGATATTGAATTGACATACTGTGCAATCTGTGGTCTTTTCCTTCTCTTGTAGTATATCTGACCTAGATCTACACATTTAAGGAGCTAATTCTAGAAGAGAAGAGAAGAAACACTTATGGACATGTGTGGTGCCTAATCATGTATACCAGTCTTAGATTGGCCCTACGTTGTCATAACTTTATACTCCATGCAAGAGCCTAGAGGGAAGGGCGTGACTTCCTTAAATAGCTAGTTCCACAGGGTAGCAGGTGAAATGCAGCTAGCAGCAGGGAAATCCCAGAATGGTGAAGTCCATGGATCAGAATTGGTGGAAAGAACCAGCCCAGATCAGGGTAAATGCCAGGATAACTGGTCCTCCAGTGGGCACCAGGGCTGGAAGCATGACAGTAGGGCTGAAAATAGGAAGGACAATCAAACTGATGTTTGTCCATGTTTGATAATCCAAGGTGTCGGGTATATTAATGGAAAAATATTAAAATGGATGCCTGTAGCCATCTGGTTTAATGTAAAGTCTTTTTTGAATTTTCCCTAGTTTTAGAAATGGACAGAGATTTTTTTTAAATAGTTCATGGCTAGGTGAAACCTTAAGAGTTATGTTTTTTCTATAAGTGTCAGACATGTCATTTTAGAAAGGAATTCAGTTGATAAAGAGACTCAGTAAAAACTTTGAGGAGTGGAGATATTAATTTCATTTTGACAGAGTCTAGGATTGAAAATAGGGTCTTTGTTAAGTCAGATTGATCTTTTGACCTGAGATAAGATATATAAAAATTAAATGGTGGAATTAATTTGAAGAGCAACACTGCCCTCTTGAGGCATAGTAAATATTATATTAATATAAAGAATGTAATATTTAAATGAAAAGGGTAGATTGTCAGTGACGTCAAATTGACTATAAT
This sequence comes from Leptobrachium leishanense, assembly GCA_009667805.1. Taxonomy (NCBI): domain Eukaryota; kingdom Metazoa; phylum Chordata; class Amphibia; order Anura; family Megophryidae; genus Leptobrachium; species Leptobrachium leishanense. The sequence continues at coordinate 1,465 of RXON01001682.1, forward strand.
TGTAGCTGTACTGTTCGTTGCAGTCATTCAGATTTCCAGGACATAATGCAGTCAGACCATCCCAGGACAACACACTTCAGATCATTCCAACACCCAAGGCATTCAGATGATTCCAACACACAATGCACTCAAGATATTTAGGTCCACACCTCTAGCTCACATGCATTGAATATCTACATTGTTTTGGAATATGTGAAAATTATCAATCAAAGAATATTGCTGCTGTAACTCTTGGACAGGTAATGTATGAGAAAGCAAATTTATGGTTAATGTAATTATATATATCTGGAGTATTTCTTGCAACAGATAGATCCAGAGTCTTCAAAATATTTCTAAATCTGCAGATAGAGATATGAAGAAGAATCGGATATAAGTATTTATCCTAAAGAAACTGTTGCAAAGATGATATACAAATATATATATTGAATTTGGAAATTACTGTGATTGAAATTAATAAGCAAGGAATTATATAACTACAATATAAAAAGCAGAAGATTAGAAGTTTAATTCTCGATATTAGGGGAGGATTCACTAAATAAGTTTTTATTATTTAACATTCTAGAAATAGAATAAGTGATGGCTCATCTTTTGTTGATCCACGTAGCATAGAGAGATACATATATCTCTACAAGATCTAGCTTGCTAAACATTGGTTTGCTGGGAAATACATGTTAATTGTTTTCGTTAAGCAGAAATGTTTATTAACCATTTGTGTATAGTTACTAACTGATAAAGTAAATGATATTAATCATATATGCAGTTACTAACAGGAGATACATACAGTATATTGTGAAGCTAGTTTCTATGTGCTGATGGATGGATATGTTGTTTATAAATCTTTGTTTATGATATGAGATTTGAAACTTTTTTGTATACGTAATAAATATATATATTTTTATCTGATTATTGATTAGTGTATTCTTCAAAGCAAAACACAGACAATTAAAAGAATTTAGGAGAATTTCTAGGAAATATAAATGATTGATATTTGTGTCTCGTATAAATTTCTTATTGAATATAAATCTCGACATGTTGTAGGCACGTGCAGAGATAAATCCGACAAAGGGCATTTCTGCAATTTAGCCCCATGATGATTACTTGGTCCAGACTAAACAACAATGCGGTTGTTTGATTTGAATTGCAGGCAACATGGGAGCATGTGACTTACAAGGTCCTAAACCTTGAAATATTTATAGGTTTAGGGTAACTGCAGGGACATTTTAAGCAGCCTATCAACTCATCGTCCTTAGGTAAGGCATGGGGTGAAGGGTCACCTGTCCCTTTCTCAATTCACATTGTTACTTTTATAAAGGCAACTATAAATCTTGTCATGTTTGACATCTCACATCATGTCTGACAACTTTCCAATTGATAGCATAAGTACTAGTATGCTATATACCCACAAAGAATACAACATTTAAAAGATCCTTAAAGCTTTCTATCTGTTTCTCTAGAAAAATACACAAACACTGCTCTTCAGGTATATAGAACGGTTTGTGCCACCATATCTATTATCAATGCGTCCTGTTGAGTCCTGGTTTTATTATGTTGTCTGGTGATTTATAATTTTGCAGAGCAAGTGTAGAAATCTATTCAAGCAAGGGTCAGTTGTTTATTCCAATTATACCAATTATGGGGGTTAAGCAATCGATATTTCATTCTGATCACTGTATATGGGACTGACTATTGTTGTTAAGTATTGGCCTTAATTATTGTTTCTCCTTCCAGTGTTGAATATAGTATATTTTGAATTTATGCATAAATTAGCCAGACTAAGGAAGAGCTCAGGTAAATGTCGAGCTCTGGTTTGCATTTCTGGTGTGTTTTTGCTCTTTTAAATAAATCCATTTCAGCTGGTAATGGGGTCACTGTTCGCATTGATGGCCAGCAATTAAGACAAGTGCCGATCATTTTTTGCTTTTTTCCCAATCAACGATTTATAAGGTATTAACTTTGCGCTATTTACTATTGACTCGGTTTGTCCCTGCTTGTTAAATATACACACAAATGAATATATTTTTTTATTCATTATTCATTGTTCATCTTTTTAATTTCTACTCAATCAAAAAGGTTTATGTTTTAATTCAGCACTCGCTGTTGTTAGAGAGTTGTCTCTCTTTAGTTTCAGTTCTGTTTTAGGTATAATCCTATTATTGGAATGCCCACCTCAAATTTGTGTTGATTATTGGGGTTGGGGTGATTGTTATTCTGATCCACTGGTTATGGATTCTTGGCTATATAATGATCTGAAACATTGAAGTGTGACAAACGTGCAAAAAAAAAAAAAATCAGGAAGGGGCCAACACTTTTTCACACAACTGTACAGTCGGTGTGCTGACATTTTTCTAATGTGCTCTTGGTTAATAGTGCGTCATTAGTATAAATTTAACACCTAATGTTTGTTATGTAAGGACAGCACAGTTATAACTGTGCGAGTGTGTAAATGTGTGTGCGTACATGTGAGTGTGTTTGTGCTGATATGAGCAGTACTGAATTAAAAGCTTCACATTCCTGAAGCTGAATGCTGTGGTGGGCCTCTATCCTTTGCATTTGTCCTGTACCCGTCACCATTCATTGTTCCTTTGTTTCTGTCATTCTTACACCCAATGGCTTGCATTTTGTTTGCTCGCTCTCTAGATTAGAAAGCTTTTAACTGGGTTATATAGATAGCGGTATTGAAGCTGCAGTTCCAGACCCATTCTATGTTTAATCCAGTCCTGGCATGAGATGATGGTTGCTGAAACTCAGTTAAATTTGGATTATGCAGGACAATGATCCTAAACATTGAAGTAAATCCACTTCAGAATGGTTTTCGAAAAAAAAACAGAAATTCTTTCCTTTTAAGTGTCTAGTTCAGAGCCCAGGCCCGTAACTGTAGAGATGCTGCGGTATGACCTCAGGAGAGCTGTTCAACCAGACAGCCTAAAAATATGTCTGATCTGAAACAGTTCTGTAAGGAAGAGCGGTCCAAAACATCACCCTGAATGTTGTGCATGTCTAATCCACATCTGCCAGGATCACTTGATTGAGGTTATTCCTGCCAAAGGAGGTTCAACTAGCCATTAAATCCAAGTGTTCACTTACTTTTATCACAGTACTGTGAATGTTTAATGTCATTGAGTTAATAAAGACATGAAAGGTTAGAATTGATGGTGTGGTGTTAGTTTACACACAGGCTCTATTCCATAGTTGGTGCTAATTAGGGATGAGCCGAACACTCCCCGAGTTCGGTTCGAGCCCGAACTTCCCATTTGTTCGGGTCCGAACCCGAACCCAAACTCGAACCAATGCAAGTCAATGGGGCTGAAAATTCGGTTTTTAGAGTGCCCTCCAAGAGGCATATATGCTAATATTTCATAAAAGGTGTATGGGGGGTCCGGGTAGTGCCCTGGGAGACAGGAAACGAACAAAAAGTAAAAAAAAAACATTTTTTAAAGGGACAGTGAGTTTTCCATGAAATAAGGGTTTAAAAATAAAAACAAAATTCCTTCAAATATCGTGCCTAGGAGGTCCCATAACCTGCCCGTGAAGTGGCGGATTTCTAGGATGTATAGAAACACTTACAAACAAAAAAATGACGTTTCATATGACGGTAAATGCTTTTCCTTTAATCTATCCATAAACAACTGCTTGGGGCGGCAGTCTGTATGAAAAGAGGAGACATTTTCGCACACGCAGAAAAAGTTTACAGATTTTTTGGGCTAAATTATTGTGAAATATATGCAGGCTTTGGATGAAAGTAACAATAGGTGCTTTAAAATTGGTCCTTTACCGTCCCCAACAGTGCCGTCACACCGTAACCCCTCTGAGGATTTGAATCTGATACAGGCGTCAGTGGCAGTGCACCAAATATTGTGCTTTTGGTGCCATGCCTGCAAGTACTATCATACAGTAACCCCTCTGTGGTATTGTGGAAGATGCAGGGGTGGACCATGTGGTCCTATATCTTGAAAAGTTTTTTATCTGTTAAGGGTCATGCACCCAGATATTGTGCCTTTAATGCCAGGGCAGCAAGTATCATCATCAGTAACCTCTCTGTGGTATGTGGAAGAATGCAGGGGTGGACCTTGCGTCCTATATTGAAAAGTTTTTTTTATCTGTTAGTGCACCCAGATATTGTGCTTTAATGCCAGGCCAGCAGTATCATCATACAGTAACCCCTCTGTGTATTGTGGAAGAATGCAGGGTGTGGACCATGTGGTCCTATATTGAAAGATTATATGATTCTGGTCAAGGCATCAGTGCACCCAGATATTATGCCTTTAATGCCAGGCCAGCAAGTATCATCATACAGTAACCCCTCTGTGGTATTGTGGAAGAATGCAGGGGTGGACCATGTGGTCCTATATTGAAAAGATATTGATCTGGTCAAGGCGTCAGTGCACCCAGCTATTGTGCCTTTGGTGCAAGACTGCAGGCCAGCAATTCATCATACAGTAACCCCTCTGTGTTATTGTGGAAGAATGCAGGGGTGGACCTTGCGGTCCTATATTGAAAAGTTTTTGATCTGGTAATGGCGTCAGTGCACCCAGATATTGTGCCTTTAATGCCAGGCCAGCAAGTATCATCATACAGTAACCCCTCTGTGGTATTGTGGAAGAGTGCAGGTTGGACCCTGCGGTTCAAAAAATAAAATGATATAAATCTGCACAGCGTCAGTGCAGCCAAATATTGTGCCTTCATGGCAGCAAGTGCATTCACACCGTAACCCTTTTGTGTATTGTGGAAGAGTTCAGTGCTGGAGGTTTTGTGCATGCAGAGACATCCCCGATCTATTCCATTACTTCAGCATCAGGGATTGATAGCTGCTGATCCAGGACTGATTCATTTTTATAAATGTCAGCCGGTCTACAGAGTCGGTGGACAGACACACTCTTTTGTCTGTGACAAAACCTCCAGCGGCACTGAACGTCCTTTCGGAAAGCACGCTAGATGAAGGGCTACCTAGTAGCTGCATAGCATATTGGCTAAGTTCTGGCCAGTGATCCAATCTCAACACCCAGTAAGCCAGTGGATCATCTGCTGGAAAGGTATCCAGGTCTGCCTTGCCCCTAGGTAGTCCTGCACCATATGGTGAAGACGCTGGCAATGGGTGCCTACATTTGACGTCCCTGGGCGTCGAGGACTAAAAAAATTTAAAAAAGCATCAGTCAGCGGCCCTGGCCTTCACCACTATTCCTCTGATCACCCGCAGCCTCAGAAGCACGTGTGTCAGCACTTGGTAATCTACCAGTGCCTGAAAAGTGTTACACAAGTGTCGCTTTAGAGCGTCCTCAAGTTTTTTCATCCTGTGCTCCCTCTGTGCGGGCAGGATGAGCTCTGCAACTTTCCCTTGTATCGTGGATCAAGAAGGGTTGCCAACCAGTAATGATCCCTCTCCTTGATAGCACGAATCCTGGGGTCTTTTAGCAGGCTTTGCATCATAGGGAGCCCATGCAGCGTAGGTTGGAGTGGTGCATTAGCTTCCGAGTCTTCCTGGTCAATGAGGATGACCGTATCGTGCACTTCCTCCCAGCCACGCACTAGCCCTTCTGTTTCTGGGCACACAAAACCCTCCCTTGAGGAATCCCCACCTTCAATGCCCCACTACTTAAATATTCCTCCTCCTGTCTGATCTGAGTAGGACCCGCTGGAATGCTGTCTGCGGAAAGACTGGGGCCTTGAGAGCTAGGGAAGGCCTCCTCTTCCTCCGCTGCTCTGCCTCTAGAGCCACATCTATAATTCCCCGCAGGTGTGCTCCAGCAGGAACACTAAAGGAATTGTGTCACTGATGCATGCACTGTCCCTGCTCACCATCCTCGTTGCCTCCTCAAATGGTGACAGTATAGTGCATGCATCCTTGATCATCAGCCACTGCGGGGGGGAAAAAACCCAAGTTGACCTGAACCTGTCCTTGTGCCATACACACACTGGTACTCGTTGATGGCCCTCTGCTGCTTGTGCAGACGCTGCAGCATTGCTAATGTCGAGTTCCACCTGGTGGGCATGTCACAGATCAGACGGTTTGTGGGAAGGTGGAATTCTCTTTGAATTTCTGCCAGGCGAACGCTTGCTGGGAATGACCGTCTGAAGTGGCTGCAGACTTTTCTGGCCTGGATGAGAAGCTCTGGCTACTTGGTTAGGAAACGCTGTACCACCAGATTTAGGACGTGTGCTAGGCATGGTACATGCGTCAATTTACCCTTTGTAGGGCGGAGAGAAGGTTGCTGCCATTATCGCAGACGATCATTCCCAGCTCAAGCTGGCGTGGTGTTAACCATCTCTGCACCTGCCCTGCAGAGCTGACAAATTTCTGACCCGGTGTGGCTCCTGTCCCCTAAACAAACCAGCTCAAGCACAGTATGGCATCTTTTTGCTTGAGCCATTGCGTAGACCCTGTCAGGCGTCGGTTTAACTGCCACTTCGCAGAGACAGAGAGAGGAGAGGAGGAGGAGGAGGAGGAGGAGGAAGAGGTGGGGTGGTGGAGCAGACAGACCTCATACAAGCAGCTTTCTGGAGGCGTGGTGGATGAACAAGCTCCAGCACAGAGCCCCGTCTTGGATCCCTCCCAGCTGCAATCAGAGTTACCCAGTGTGCCGTGAAGGGAAATGTAACGACCCTGTCCATGCTTGCTGGACCACGTGTCTAAAGTCACATGCACCTTGCTGCTGACTGCCTTTCCCAATGACTGGATAACATTGTCTTCCACGTGCTGGTATAGTGCTGGAATGGCCTTGCGTGAAAAGTAATGGCGTTTTGGAACCTGCCACTGTGGTACAGCACATTCAGCAAATTCACGGAAGGGAGCAGAGTCCACCAGCTGGAAAGGCAGCAGCTGCAATGCGAGTAATTTTGCTAAGCTGGCATTTAGACGCTGTGCTTGGGGATGGTTGGGACTATATTTTTTCTTTCGCTGCAGCAGCTGCGGCAACGTAATCTGACTGCGTAAATCTTCAGCTACTGGGATGATGTCACATTGTGAGGAAGGACCTGGTACATCCATTACTGTAGCATCATCCCTGTCGGTGGAGGTTGTAGGCAATGACATGGCAGGACATACAGTGTGGGTAGAGACAGATAGGAGGAGGAGGACCTACGCAAAGTTTTGCGCCAACGGGATGTGTGGCACTTGTTCATATGTCGCCTCAAGCACGTGGTACCAAGTGTCCGGTATCTTTCCCACGCTTAAGCCTCATCTGACATAGATTACAAATAGCAACGCTGCGCTCTACTGCACATTTCTTAAAGAACTCCCAGACAACAGAGTTCCTGCATGTGTTCTTTGAGACAACAGCGCTCTGCACCGGAGCAGCTCTGACATGTGATGCCTTGGACTGGCTAGTGCTACGGTTGGTCACAGAGGATGTTGTGCCTCGTGTTTGCTGTGCCTCCTCCTCCCCCTCCTCCTCACTTGATTCCTCTGTTCGATCTGGCACCCAGGTGGAGTCAGTGACCTCATCAATCATTTTCATCTTCACCCCCTATCTCGTCACTGGAGCCAACTTGGCAGTATGCTGCAGCTGCTGGGGCAACATGAGTGCCAGTTATTGTGTGTCATCACTGGCACCCCCTTCCTCTAGGTTGATTATACTCCCTTCCTCAACCTCAGAGATTGAATCAGAGCACTGTACTTGCTGCGCATCCTCAAGCAGCATGTCACTCTCATTGTAGTCAAACAATTCAGCTGACTCCTCCGTGTGTGTGATAGCGAGGCTACGGCAGGAGTAGCTGTGGACATGGAGGCTGCATTAGATGCTTTGGCAGCTGAGGTGGACTGTAAAGCACTAGAAGCCTGGCTGGCAGAGGACTCGGAGACTCGGTGGCCTGGTTAGCCAATCCACCAAGTCCTCTGTATGTTGCTGCTGCTTAAGACGGCCAGCACCAGTTAGAAAGGACAAGCGTGCCCCTGCAGAGGATGCACCACGTCCACCACGACCAGAGGCACAGCCTCCCGACACAGGGGCTGCTTGCCCTCTTATTCTGTGTCTGGAGCGTCTGCCTGTCCTTTTTGTTCTTTTCAGACATGGTGAGTGATATATAGATTAATATATACAGAACTCTGATTCAATTCTGGTATAAAGTTTTAAAGAACTCTGGTATAATCAGTGAGACACACTGATAGCTGGCAGCCAGTGACAAGAGCAGATCACCTCAATTCACAAATGTTTTGTAGAAATTAGTGACCCCAAAATACTTGCTGGCAGTGACAAGACACAGAATCACCTCAATTCCAAATGTTTTGTAGAAATTAGTGACCCCCAAAATACTTGCTGGCAGTGACAAGACACAAGATCACCTCAATTCACAAATGTTTTGTAGAATTTGTGACCCCCAAAATACTTGCTGGCAGTGACAAGACACAGATCACCTCAATTCCCAAATGTTTTGTAGAAATTTGTGACCCCCAAATATTGCTGGCAGTGAAAGACACAGATCACCTCAATTCCAAATGTTTTGTAGAAATTTGTGACCCCCAAAATACTGCGTGGTACTGGCTGTGTGACAAGACCAGATTACCTCAATTCACAATGTTTAACCCCTTAAGGCCGCTGACGTACCCTGTACGTCTTGTCCTCGGGTCTCCCTTAGACCCGCAGACGTACAGGGTACGTCAGCAGGCCTAATCCGCTCCCGCCTGATACTCACCTCCCTCGCTGGATCCCTCGGCGATCTGGCAGGGAGGAAGCCTGCCCATGTGATTTACATGGCAGGCGAGGCTGATGACGTCGCCACGCTGCGTGGTGACGTCATCAGCAGGCATCCCCATGCAAGCAATGGAGGGGAGGGGGGCTCCTTCGGAGCCCTCTATCTCCCCAACCATTGCAGCTAGGGAGATGCTTTTTACACCGCTGAAAAGGGGAGAGTCTCCCCTTTTCAGAGGTGTACAGCATTAACTGTTTTGCCGCCGATCACGTTTCGGTGCCAATTGGCGCCAAAACGCGATTCGAACCTGGAGGGGGGGCTGCATCTTGGATGTCAGCCAAGCCTCCAGGTCCCCCCCCCACTGACAACCTCACCATATGTGTGAGATGTCAGTGGGCCAGTTAACCATCTAGCTGCCATGTAGAGATAGGGGATCCTAAGGATCCCTTTATCTCCCGATCCATGGCAGATTATGGCCTTTCAAATGATACCAAACATGACCAGGTTTGGTTTAAAAAAAAATAAAAAAATAATAAAAACATGTTTTTTTTTTTAAAAAAAAATTGTCTGGGGATGGGGGTTTAATTAAATAGGACCTAGGCTGTCATCTAAAAATAATTAGCACAAAATGGTCAGAATGAGCGCAGCGCACATAGGTGAACTGTCTCAGCAATGAAGGGGTTAAAAAGCAAACGCATGTAAAAATTGGGTATTTCTAGTCTCGGGACAAATTTTGAACCTATTTAGCCGGGTCTTTTTGGGTGGTTGTAGATTTTGGGGATTAAATTACGAAAAAGTGTGTTTTTTACCATTTTTTTCCTCATATTTCATATTTTTTTATAGTAAATTATTCGATATGATGGAAATAATGGTATTGCTAGAAAGTCCATTTAATGGCAGGAAAAACTGTGTATAATATGTGTGGGTTGAATAAACGAGTAAGAGGAAAATTTGACCTAAACACTAACAGCGCAGAAACGTAATAACAGCAGCGGTCACTAAAAGACAGATTTGTGTAAAACCGCCCGGTCACTAAGGGGTTAAAGAAATTAGTGAGCCCCAAAAAGATTTGCTGGCACAGTGACAAGACCCAGAAGATCACCTCAATTCACAAATGTTTTAAAGAAAGTTGTAAACCCCAAAAAAAACTTGCTGGCACAGTGACAAGACACACATCACCTAAATTCCCTGATATTTGGTAGAAATGAGACCCAAAAAGACTTGCTGGCACAGTGACAAGACCCAGAAGATCACCTCAATTCACAAATGTTTTAAAGAAAGTTGTAAACCCCAACAAAAACTTGCTGGCACAGTGACAAGACACACATCACCTAAATTCCCTGATATTTGGTAGAAATGGTAGCAATCTCGGCGAGGACCGGTGGGGCAGCGCCCTTGGAGAGGACCGGTGGGGCAGCGCCCTTGGAGAGGTTCGACATGGTAGCAATCTCGGCGAGGACCGGTGGGGCAGCGCCCTTTCGTGAGGACCGGTGGGGCAGTGCCCTTGGTGAGGACCGGTGGGGCAGCGCCCTTGGAGAGGACCTCGGCACTGCTCTGCGGGGAATGGACCTCGGCACTGCATGACTCAACGGCGGCGACCTCGGCACTACATGGCGTGGCAGCAACCTCGGCGACAATCTCGGTACTGTATGGCTCAACGGCGGTGACCTGGGTACTGCACTGCTCTTGAGCGACCTGGGTACTGCACGGCTCTTGAGCGACCTGGGTACTGCACGGCTCTGGCTGGGCAGTGAGCGGCTTGGCCTTACGGCGGCGGCGACAGCCCCGTGGCGGTGACAGCTCAGGAGCTCCTGCGGGATGCAGGGCAGCGGATTCTGGAGATCCTGCGGGATGCAGGGCAGCGGATTCGGGAGATCCTGCGGGATCCCGGGCAGCGACCTTGGGAGATCCTGCGGGATGCAGGGCAGCGACCTCGGGAGATCCTGCGGGATGCAGGGCAGCGACCTCGGGAGATCCTGCGGGATGCAGGGCAGCGACCTCAGGAGATCCTGCGGGATGCAGGGCAGCGACCTCGGGAGATCCTGCGGGATACGGGGCAGCGAGCTCGGAGGGTTGCTCGGGCTGCGGGGCAGCTGGCCCGGAGGGTTGCTCGGGCTGCGGGGCAGCTGGCCCGGAGGGTGCTCGAGCTGCGGGGCAGCTGGCCGGAGGGTTGCTCGAGCTGCGGGGCAGCTGGCCGGAGGGTTGCTCGAGCTGCGGGGCAGCTGGCCCGGAGGGTTGCTCGAGCTGCGGGGCAGCTGGCCCAGAGGGTTGCTCGAGCTGCGGGGCAGTTGACCCGGAGGGTTGCTCGAGCTGCAGGGCAGTTGGCTTGAAGGGTTCTCGAGCTGCAGGAGCTAGCCGGAGGTTGCTCGAGCTGCAGGCAGGCGACCTTGGACATAGAGGTCTGGCGAGGCTTGACCATGGAGACCTGGCAAGGCTTTGGTTTTGTAGGCCACCCAGGAACTGAGGGTGAAGTGCAGATGAGAGTGCCTATGTAGGCGGTCTTGATAGGTGCAGGTTGGGTCTGAACAGGCCTCGTAGAAGCAGGTTTCATAGAAACAGGCTTGGCAAGATTTTTTGTCTCTGGCTTTGGTGGGCGCAGAGGGCAGGCAGATATTCTATGCCAGCAATCCCCACAATAAAAACACAAGTCTGCCCTACAAGTTCCTGCCCACCCCAACAGTTCTCATTGGCTAGTTTCAAGACCACTGCAGGCTTCACTCTGGTCCTCCTCAGGCTCTTACGTGAGTACGTGAGGTTCATGTAGATAAGTGAGTTAGACAGGCTTGAAACGGCTGGCAGATTACTCCTCTCCGTCAACAGATAACGGGGTGAAGCACACAATTTCGCAATCAGTTATCACACACAATAATTTAAATAATCCATTGGGACAGTGTTTGCCTGACAAGGCTGCCTCACACCTCCCTAAACATGCAGCAGATAAATGGATAGACATAGCATTCTTGCATAATCACAGATCACACAAACATTCTGCACAATAAAACATTGTATAAAGGAAGGGAATGGAGAATGGTTTCTAAAATAGGGGAAACACAAAGGGAATAAAGTCTGTTGTCCCTTCAAGCAGGGGAGCACCATGTCAGGTCCGTGACAGAGACGCGCAAGCAAAAATTTTAACAACTCCTATAAGCTGGAGCTAAATGATTCTGCAAATGCAATATCATTATTACGCTCTAACCCCCACCCCCTATTAAATCGCATACTCACCTCTCATCCCACGTTGAAAAGGATGGCCCGATCCGCCACTTCTTCTCCCCAGGAGCAGAATGAGACTGGGAACAAATAATTCCTAGTCTCCTTCCTCGGCGTCATCTTGTAGCTTGGAAGAGCAAGCCTCCATGGAGTCCTATGGACTCCAGGAGCTGATTCTCACAGTAGCGCTTCCCCACCACCATGAGTATCACTGACGTTACCACTGAGTTCCAAGGTGAGGTGCTGTGATAACATTGTATTCCAGGGCTTAATTCCTCTTTGTCCGGTGGCCAAAGCGGCCTAGGCGAGGCCCCGGCTGGCTGTGTGGCCTAGCCAGGTCCTCAGCCGGCCTTGCGGCCCTGCTCAGCACTCACTGCACCCCTGTGCATAACGCCCTTTTGCAGGGTTCTGTTCTTAAATCACCTGTGTGCGTGTTGGTTCTTCTGTTCCAAACAACAATTTTCCTTGCTGATCCTGCTCACCTCCTACCAGCTCCATAGTGAGTCCTCTGGCTTACCTACTGATAGAACAGCGGACACACTCTAAGTGGCGTCGCTAGGGTTGGTGTCACCCGTTGTGGTAACTCATGGTGTTTACCTCTTCCAGACCGCTGATGTACTATGTATGTCCTGCCCACGGGTCTCCCTTAGACCCGCAGACGTACATAGTACGTCAGTGGGCTCCTAACCTCCCTCCCGCCGATACTTACATCCCTTGCCGGCTTCATCGGCGTCTATGGCAAGCTTCCCAAGCTGTAAGCTTGTCTTGCTGTTTCCTGGGGGCCATCAGATCCGATGATGTCATCACACTGCGTGATGACGTCATCAGCCGGCGCCGGTGGGCAGAATTCAGGAAGGGGGGGCTCATTTGGAGCCTCTATCTCCCCAACCGTTTAAGCTAGAACGATGCAAGTTGCACCGCTGGAAAGGCGAGAGTGTACAGCATTAACTGTTTAGTTGATTGATCGCGATTTGGCACAAATTTGATACCAATGATACCAAACATGACCAGGTTTGGTGTACAAATAAAATTAAAAAAAAAAAAATTGTCTGGGAGGGGGGTTTAGATAAATAGTACCTAGCCTGTCATCTAAAAATAATTAGCATAGAATGGTCAGAATGAGCTCAGCGCACATAGGTGAACTGGCTCAGCAGTGAAGGGGTTAAAAAGCAAAAACATGTAAAAATTGGATATTTCTATTCTCGGGACAAAATTTTTAAACTATTTAGCTGGGGGTCTTTTTTGGTTGTTGTAGATTTTGGGGATTAAATTACGAAAATGTGTGTTACCATTTTTTCATCTGTAGCGCTCACTCCCTGAGGAGCCGCTGAATAAACCTCAGGTTAGTCTCACTGCACTAGGAAATAACTATACACCAGCACTGTTGTGGATTTTTATGTATTATATTCTATACTGATCCCAATAAAGCAGCATATATTACGCATATACGGTATTTAAATAACAAGAATTCATAACGCGGGAAAAAACACGCTGCGGCAAAAGAAACGGTTAACCCCCTCAGTTCTGGAGTGTAAGTCCCGTGAATAATAGCTCAAAAATGTGTATGTGTGTGTCTCGAGTACCCGGGTACTGTATTCAACTGGCCAGTGAATGAAACAAAACAATCTTCGACTAGTCACCGTTGGGGCCCTGTGGATTTAAACAATATTGCAGCGTGCATTTATATGGGAATTCGGCTGGGAGGCCTCTCACCCATCCGATAGACGAAACTGTCCAGCACCTGATCAAAGATCTTCTTCCGCTGTGTACTGGGACTCTGTGCCACTGAATCCGACACTTCAGGCAGCTTCGCACAGTGGTAACAGCTTCTTCAGTGCTATGTCCCAGTGAATCGTAGGTAAGTCTCTGAGGGGCCGGATAGAACGTTTGGACTCCGGTTCAATCATCTCCTCTTCGGGTGGAAGTGCACATTTACGGGCTCAATTCTTTCATCCACAACTGGAGCAGACACCTCCTCTGAGTATGAGCCTTCCAGTGAAGGCATAGAACTAATCTATGGACGCATCTTCTGGAACTACAGGAACTTCCGAAGTCTCAGGTACTTCAAATCTGAATTCAGGAGCCTCAGGTTACTTTCACACTGTTCAGAAACTTGAATGACTTCAGGCTCAGGCGGGTGCACCCAGTCCAGACAAAAACTTCCTTCCTCACTGTTCTCTTCACTTTCTTCAACAACCCGTGACTGCTGAGACCGAGTAACGGGAGCCGAGCGAGGAACAGGCGGGTTTGGCAAAGAATGTTCGTCTCCAACTGGTATCCTTACAGTTTCTCTCAAAGGCAACAGATGATTTCGGTGCCAGTTCTTTAGAGGCCCGGCCTTTCCATCCGGCCGGATTTGGTAAACTGGCAGACCAGGCAGTTGCTTGCAGACAATGTAAACTTGAGAACTCCATCTATCTGCCAGCTTATGCCTTGCAGAAATACCCAAGTTCTTCAACAAAACCCTATCACTGGGTTGTAGATCTTGTATACGAACTCTCAAGTCGTAGTTTCGCTTATTCCTCTGTTCTCTGCCCTGAAGTCAAACGGGCCTGTTCAAACGCAGAAGCCAAATTTTTTCAAAGTCTGTCCACATAATTTTTATGAGAGGCCACAGATGTCTGATCAAGAGATAGTCCAAATGCCAAATCAACTGGCAGCCGAGCTTCTCTTCCGAACATGAGACGGTAAGGTGAGTATCCAGTAGCGTCACTCTCCGTACTGTTGTACACAGCACGCTGGTGCATGTGTATGACTCCAATTCTGCTTCTCTCTGTGGACAGTGTCCAACATATTCAATAGAGTGCGATTAAATCTTTCCGGTTGAGCATCACCTTGGGGTGATATGGAGTAGTTCGGGTCTTTTGAATTCCTAACAGTTCCAGCAATTGCCCAACAAGTCGGCTCTCAAAGTCTCTGCCCTGATCCGAGTGGATTCTCTTTGGTAGGCCATAATGAACAAAAAACTTCTCCATTAAAACCTTTGCCACTGTAGGAGCACGTTGGTCTTTAGTAGAGAAAGCTTGGGCATAACGGGTGAAATGATCAGTCACTACTAGAATATTTCCCTGCCCACTAGCATCAGGCTCTAAGCACAGGAAATCAATGCACACCAAATCCATGGGTCCTTGACTTTGCAGGTGGCTCATTGGAGCAGTTCGGGTTGGTAGGGTCTTTCCTCTGAATACACCTCAAACACGAATGGCAATAACTTTCAACTTCAGATCTCATACAAGGCCAGTAAAATCGTCTCGCACCAGTTTAAAAGTTCTCTCTGCACCCAAATGTCCATGGTCATCGTGCAATGCTCTCAGCACACCCTCTCTGTGCTTGGTGGGGAGGAACAACTGTTGTGTCTCTTCAGCATTGTTCGAGGGGCCCCTTCGGTAGACCACCCCATCCAACATCTTCAGCCGCTCCCATTCTTTGTATACCAATCGGGCTCCTTCTGGGGAATTTGTCAGTAGAATTTCCCAAAGACCCGCGTTCATAGCCTTCACTGTCAAAGCGATCAGAGGATCTCCAGCCTGATCGGCTCTCAGGTCCTGTTTCGAGAGAGTAGGTAGGCTTTCATCCCTCAGCTGTGTAGGATTACAATAAAGCTCTGAAACACCCGCAGCCATAACTCCTATAGCTTCTGCTTCAACTACTCCCTTGACCCGGCGATCTGCCCCTTGACATAAGGCTTGCACCCCATCTGGAGTCAGCTGAGTCCATTCTGTAATGTAGGGTCTTCTTGACATAGCATCTCGATTATTCACTCCAGGGCGATACTTAAGGCTGTACCGAAACCCTGACAGAGCGGCCAACCACCGATGTCCCGTTGCATCAAGTTTCGCAGTAGTAAGGACGTACGTAAGAGGATTGTTGTCAGTCTTTATCACAAATTCAGCCCCATACAGATAATCTTTCAGCTTGTCTACTACCGCCCACTTCAAGGCTAGGAACTCTAGTTTGTGGGTAGGATAGTTCTTCTCTGAAGGCGTAAGGCTTCGGCTTACATACGCTACAGGCCTCAACAATCCATCATATTCTTGGTATAAGACTCCCCTAGACCTTCTCTGCTGGCATCCACATGCAATTCGTACGGCTTATGAGGATCAGCGTAAGCCAGGACGGGAGCTCGAGTCAGACTCTCTTTCAACTTCATAAAGGCACTTTCACATTGATTAGTCCATTCTTCTTGGATGGATTCTCGAGCCTTCCTTGGCCCTTGAGCCGACGAACTTCGATCAGAGGCCTTGGAGCCTTCTCCCACTTCTTTTCTGTAGGAGCTTATTCAAAGGTTGAGCTATCTTAGCAAATCCTCCTACGAATCTTCGGTAATATGAGCAGAACCCCAGGAAAGATCTAAGTTCAGTAACATTCCGGGGTCTAGGCCAGGAAGCTACGGCTTCCAACTTTCGAGGATCCGTCGAAACCCTTCTGCCGAAACAACATGTCCCAGGTACGTAACGGAAGGTAGACAAAATTGACACTTCTCCAGGGACAGTTTCAACCCCTCTTCATGGAGCCGCTTCAAGACCTTCTCCAACCGCTGCTCATGTTCTTCCAAAGTCTTCCCGAACACAATAATATCATCTAGATACACCAACACTTCTATCAAGTTCATATCCCCGACTGTCTTCTCCATTAACCGTTGGAACGTGGCGGGAGCCCCCGTGAGGCCTTGAGGCATTCTGTTGAACTCAAAGAACCCCAGTGGGCAGATGAACGCAGTCTTCTCTTTGTCCTCAGGATGCATTGGTATCTGATGATACCCACTTCGCAGGTCTAGTACACTAAACCATTTTGCTCCAGACAAACACTGTAGGGCATCTTCTATCCGAGGAGTGGCATATTGATCCGGAATGGTCCTCTGATTTAGCGTGCGATAGTCTATACATAAACGGATAGAACCATTCTTCTTTCGAACCATCACTATTGGAGAGGCATAAGGACTCCTGGACTCTTGAATCACCTTAGTCCTCTGTAGTT
Source organism: Leptobrachium leishanense (assembly GCA_009667805.1). Taxonomy (NCBI): domain Eukaryota; kingdom Metazoa; phylum Chordata; class Amphibia; order Anura; family Megophryidae; genus Leptobrachium; species Leptobrachium leishanense. The sequence goes on from RXON01001682.1 coordinate 18,274, forward strand.
CATTTAGCTGTTCTCGTAGATCATCCAAGTCTCCCAGCGGAACTCGTCTTGACCTTTCTCGAAACGGCTTATCCTCTTGTAGTCGAATGCGATGTTCAGTACTCTTAGCTAATCCCACGTCGAACTCATCCTTCGAGAACAAGTCCTTCCATTTTAGAATCTGGGACTGAAGTCGTTTCTTCCATTCAGGCGAGATGGGAGCGTCTTTAGGATAGAACCGTTCAGCTGGAATCTCTTTATTCACTCCCCCCCTAAATCGGTAGGGGAGAGAGGTGTAACAGAAGCCACTTGTCCGATGGGCATTCGTGCTTTCAGGACCACTGGAGAATCAGACACATTACACACACTAACTGAAACTCTTCCCCGTGTCCGTTTCAAAACTCTTGTAGAGATTATCTTCTAACTTCCGGCCTCACTTCCCATGACTGAGATCAGTTTCCAGTACCACATAAGGACCCGGTTGTGATCCGTTCAACTTGACTGAAGCCCGGAAGCTCACCACTTCTCCTGATTGCAGAACCTTCTCTGTTCCTCCCAATCTCCACAGACGCCCCACTTCGGCAGGTGCCCTCTGTTCTTCGACCATTCGTTGATAGACCGGACGTAACATTGGATGTACTCCTCTGGTAGAACCTTCTTCCATCACTATGGGAGTCAGAAGACGTCTCACCAGATCAGTATTCGTCCCCACTATCATAGAACTTCTGCTGGCCCCTGAAGGGCGAGGACACACAATGGCCAATGCATCACAACCTCCAGACTGTCCGATGACCTCGGATCCAATTTCTAACTTCACCTGTAGATATCCATCATAGGGAAGCTTCTCAGTACCGATACCCCAGATCTCAAGGTCCTTTAATTCCTTTAAAGGTATGTGCTTCAAGTGTTTCTCGTAGAAGTCTCGATAGATCAACTTCACTTGAGCACCTGAGTCTAACAGAGCTTTAGTGTAGACTCCCTCTATTTGAATTGGAACGATGGGAGAAGGACCTATCAGCTGGTCAGGAAACTTGTCCGTAGCTGCAGGAGGTATAGACCCAGTTCGCTGTACCCTAGCCTTCTTCCTGACTCGTGGAGGTTTTGGGTGTGCATTGCTTTCCCATGACATAGGACCGGATACTAAGGGAGTAACTCTTTCAGTCCTGGTAGGCTCAGCATTTGGCAAGGATCCGGCCCTCTCGGCCTTTCGGTTCTGGCTTGAAATTTGGAGCGGTTTTCAACCATTGGGCACCTAGTTTGCTCCCTCACTTGGGCCCTCTGGCGTTTCCCGCCTGTGAGGTAGATAGCAGCCCTTCCAAGGCCTTTAGGAACTCTTCAACTCTTTTTTCCTTCAGGCCTTTGGTTTTTACACTGTGCTCGAAATGACCCATTTCCCCACAACTGAAGCATCTCTTCTTTGAAGACTGAGGCGCACTTGCTCGTGGTGATTCCGTTGAAGGACCCTGGCCAGACGCCACAGCAACTCCCGTTGTTCGCATGTTAGTGAGGAACTTCTGCATATCGGTCTGTGTCTCTGCCACCTTCAAGAGTACTCGGCACAGGTCCGTGTGCGCCTGTTCCAGTTCAGCTTGAGCTTCTTGCACCTTCTTAACAGTCTTTTGTATCTCACTATATGCCGGAATTGTTGACTCTTTTGCAGCACTCTCTGTGGATATAGGAACAACCAGATACTCTTGGATGCCTATGGATCCGAAGTTGACAGACAACGAATCATCTTCAGTCTGCAAATATTCATTATGCCTCACGGGTTGTGCATAAGCTCTTTCTCCTCTCCTTAAGGATTTTTCTTCCAGCAGAGCCTCTTCCTCTCTAACAGCTCGAATCAGTTCCAGGTATTTCAATTCTCGGTTACCTTCTCTGGTTTTCAGCTGTAACATCACAGGATCTAGAGGTTGAGCGCCCCTCAATATCTGCTGCATTCTGATTTTATCTATTGTGGCCGGTTCGGCCCCTTTCTTAAGAAGTATCTGGTGCAGAATCTTATCCAGGCGCCTCATATATATTCAGTCATTTTCTCACCTTTTCGCTGGTAGGTATGTTCGTACTGGTACATGAGTTCGGTAGCCTTTTCTGTTCGCCCAAAGACTTCCTGTAATATATTTAGGTAATCTAAAGCAGTACAATCTTGCTTACTCAACTTCAGGTTCCTGACAGCCTCTGACGCAGGTCCCTTTAGGCTCTCAGTAATCCTTTGCTTCTTCTGCGCTTCAGGGACGTCCCACTCATCCAGAGTCTGCATCGCCTGTTCTACCCATTCTTCAAGGTTTCTTTCCCGCCGGAGTTGGTACGTTTCCTGTAAAATTCCTCAACCGTCAATAACCAAAGTTAGTGTGTGGAGGGCTTGTTCTTTGACATTGTAATGCCCGAGACGCCAGCACCGCAGGACACCTAAAGGCAAGCCAGTTCCCTGTGGGGAGACTGGTAATTCTTCTAAACAGGCTGAGCCAGCACCAGGTGCTGGCTAATGCACCTTATTCCCCCTCTACAAAGGAACCACTCCCAGGTCCAATGCTTCTGCATTACCTTGGTGAGCACCAAGCTGACAGGGAGCTACCTCCTGTTCCTGCCTAAGAACATTAATCTGTTTTGTCTCCTCCAGCCCCGTTGCCTCCTGTACTTGCATTCCACAGAATCCTCGGAGCCTGCTGCCCTGCATCTCGCAGAACCTTCAGCCTGCTACCGAATCCTCATCCTGCTGCCCTGCACCTCGCAGAATCCTCAGCCCGTTGCCCTCTGTACTGCATTCCTTGGAGCCTGCTGCCCTGCATCTCGCAGAACCTTCAGCCTGCTGCCGAATCCTCAACCTGCTGCCCTGCACCTCGCAGAATCCTCAGCCCGTTGCCTCCTGTACTTGCATTCCACAGAATCCTCGGAGCCTGCTGCCTGCATCTCGCAGAATCTTCAGCCGCTGCGAATCCTCAACCTGCTGCCCTGCACCTCGCAGAATCCTCAGCCGTTGCCCTCTGTACCTGCATTCCTCGGAGCCTGCTGCCCTGCATCTCGCAGAACCTTCAGCCTGCTGCCGAATCCTCATCCTGCTGCCCTGCACCTCGCAGAATCCGCAGTCTGCTGCCTTCTGTACCTGCATCCCTCGGAACCACTGCCCTGCATCTCGCAGAACCCTCAGCCCGTTACCTTGCATTCCCAGGAACACCTACAGACCCAAGACCCTTTGCCTGCCAACTCTTCTGCCTTTTGTTTTCTATTTTTCTCTAACGATCTCCTTAGCCTTCATTCTCATATTGTCTCCTTCTATAGTTTAGAGTAGCTTAGTACTATCCTTCTGTTTACTCTTTTCTCATCTTGCTTTCAGTTAATCTGTTACTGTTTATTATATATATTCAGTGTCTTCCCTTCCTCCTCTTATCCAGCTCCTTGATATATATTTGTTTATTGCCTTTATGTTACTCCAAATAAACCCTCTCTTGTATATGTTTATCTGAATCTCTGTTTCCCTTATTGCATATTGGGCTCAATCCTACCACCCCAGAACCAGCACCTGACAGACATTTGGCCAGCAAATCTCCGATAGCCACTATAAATTCAGGCCCGATCATGGCCAGCGGACTGGGCGCGGGAACGTTCGCAAGATCGCCATGTGGCGCACTCGGCTGAATCAGTTGAACTTCCACATTGTCGGTCAGCTTTACACTCGCGCCCTGAAAACACACTGGAACACCCTTTCTCCACTCAAAAAGAACATATGTGTGAGAAGTATCTGGGTTCGCTTTAATGTCCAGAATTAACCCCCGATGATCTGGTGTCAGCGCGGCCACGGCCCGGCGAATCTGATCTTCGGCCCAAGTGTCTGCAGGAATGTCCATGACTATGCTTAACCCTATCTGGCTATTGTGCTCCTCACACCATTTGGCAGCAGTGTCTGGATCCATAATTAACCCTTTAATTGCGGTATCCACAGAGACTGGAATCCCGGATGAGCCCCCACGTGTAGCGCTCACTCCCGGAGGAACCACTGAATAAACCTCGGGTTAGTCTCACCGCACTAGGAAATAACTATACACCAGCACTGTTGTGGATTTTTATGTATTATATTCTTTACTGATCCCAAGAAAGCAGCATATATTACGCATATACGGTATTTAAATGACAAGAATTCGTAATGCCGGAAAAAACACGCGGCGGCAAAAGAAAGGGTTAACCCCCTCAGTTCTGGAGTGTAAGTCCCGTGAAGAATAGCTCAAAAATGTGTATGTGTGTGTCTCGGGTACCCGGGTACTGTATTCAACTGGCCAGTGAATGAAACAAAACAATCTTCGACTAGTCACCGTTGGGGCCCTGTGGATTTAAACAATATTGCAGCGTGCGTTTCTTATTTGGGAACTGCGGCCTGGGAGGCCTCTCACCCATCCGATAGACGAAACTGTCCAGCACCCGATCAAAGATCTTCTCCACTGTGTACTGGGACTCTGTGCCACTGAATCCGCTCCCTGCTTGCCGAATATCCGCAACTGGAACAACGATCCAACGCCTGCACTCCCAAACGATCAGCGCGGTCTCCTAACTCGGGGTCCAGCCGGAACCAGCTTGTCATCCAGACATCTCAGCGCTGCATAGGAAGGTCTCAGCACGGTCACTGTCCCGATCTCCAGCACCAGTGAGACAGCGTCTGTACTCCGGCCTGGTCACGATCTTTGACAGCTCTCACGTGCGTCCTCCACCTTTTACTGCTCCACTCACTCTGACCTTGCCTTCCACGAGGCCGCTGATCTCCTTCCTCTTCCTATCCCACCCCTTCCTATCCTCCCGCAAAGGATGATGGTAGGTGTAGTTCAGTTTTTGTCCAGCATAGTCCACTATGTCTGTCTCCCTCTGGTGGCCATAATAATTAAATGCAGCAGAACACAGTCTTTAAAGCAGCGCTACACATCATATTTCATAAAATTTTTATAGTAAATTATACGTTATGATGGAAATAATGGTATGTTTAGAAAGTCCATTTAATGGCCAAAAATTGTATATAATATGTGTGGGTTGAATAAATGAGTAAGAGGAAAATTTGACCTAAACACTAACAGCGCAGAAACGTAAAAACAGCAGCGGGCACTAAAGGACAGATTTGCGTAAAACCGCCTGGTCTCTAAGGCTGGGGTCAGACTAACGCATTTTTAACGTGCGTTTAGGCGCACTTAATCACGGCCGCGCAACGGAAGCAGTAAACGAACAAATTTTTTCGAGAAAGCAGAACCGCTAGTACTGACGTACAGAGTGCACTGCGCCCACATAGCGGCGAGTGTGCGTGATTAGGAGATGTCAGACGCTGCTCATGTCCGGCCAACATAACGTCCAGACACCCAAAGTTTCCTGGTTTGGATCCGTAACAAATCACGCACGAAAATGTGCATCGTATGACTGTTTTCGCGCATGCTGTGAAAAAAAAGTCAATGCGTTTGGACGCACTTTTTGACGGTCGATGCGAATAATGCGTTCGTTTGACCATAGCCTAAGGGGTTAAACCCCATATTACTACTTTTTTAAACTGCTGTTGCTCGGAAATAAGAACTCTCATAGATAAATACACACTGAATGCAATGACAATAGTAATGTATTACATTATTATGTATTTATGTAATAACAATGTCACTGCTATGATTGATAGCCAAATAATATATATTAGTATTAAAGGCCCATTATACATAAAAAAGGGCACAGTACAGAGAATTTTTTCATAATTTCCTTTTAAAAGGAGAGTATAAGAGAAAAAAAGCTCCACAGCAATAAAACTCACAGTAATGTGCAGTGTGTATGAGCATATCAGAGCACCACAGCAATAAAACTCTCACGGTAAAGACAGTCAGGGTTATTCCGAGAGAGGTGAAAAGCAGGAGAATAACTGGAGAAGGAAAAATTCTAGGTCAAAATAGCCTATTTGGAAAGTGAGATAAATGGGAGAATTTTTCTGGTTTGGCTATTTTGACCTATAATTTTTCATTCTCCAGCCATTCTCCTGCTTTTCACCGCTCTTTGAATAACCCTGAGTGAGTATGAACGTACACAGGATCCAATAGACCTCTAACAGTAGAGGCAGTGAGTCTCTCGTTTTTCATGTCCCCCTCCCTTTTATCATGTCCATCTCCCCACCTCCCTTTTCAGTCCATTTCACCCACTTCCTTTTCATTTCCCACTCTTTCCATTTAACCTTCTGTGAACCTGGGTCCTGCCTGTGAGCCATGGCTTTGGTCTCCTCTGTGGTGGCTGCACTGCACGTGCATCAGAGCGCTGGGAGGAAGCAGTGGCGTAGCGTGGGGGGGGGCCCGGGCGCGATTTTCTTAGGGGCGCTGATTTCTTTTGAAATTGTGCGCCACTAATAGTTTCCAGCTTGCCAATCCACTTAGAAAGAAGTCCGCTCACGTGGGCACTCTGGAGTCAATGAGGGACTG